>WAAB01015546.1:61867-78991 GCA_013389865.1 Piaya cayana
AGGCAAAAGGTGAGAAGGATGAGAAGTTGAATTTTGGGGCCACTGTGTATTGATACCTGCAGTGATGTTCTTGTCAAACAAAGTGGGAGAAGACATCACAGAATTATAAATCATGCAGCCAGAGGTTGTCCAAGCAATGAAATAAGAACATTCTTTAAGTGCACGCCATACCTTCAATCTGGTTTTGCAGGCATGCCCAAAGTCCATTGGATTCCAGTTTATGGATCAGCCAGAGTACAGGCTTGTGTCCAAAATGACTGTACTGGTTTTAAGTATGAGTTCAATCTGAAAGCAAAGGACACGTTTCTCAGCTTGAATTTCAGAGAAAACTTTAGCCAAGGAAAGTTTATTTGGCTGTGTTGATAGAAGTTGCTGCTCTAGCTCTAATCTACCTCATAACCAGTCTTGCTTTCATGTTTGTTAAAATAAAAATACCATTAAAACCTGACAGTAGCTTGTATTAGTGAGCTTAACCTTCATCTAGGCTTGACTGGGAAGTAACAAGTTCATCATCCCGGCAAATTGAAACCCCTTTCCCACCAGTCCTTCCAGGGTTGTCTCCCATCAAAAGAGCAGCATGGCCTTCTCAGAACTGTGTGCTGAGGACCAGTGTAGTGAGAGTTTCTTGATTTTTTCAGCA
Organism: Piaya cayana; assembly: GCA_013389865.1. NCBI lineage: Eukaryota > Metazoa > Chordata > Aves > Cuculiformes > Coccyzidae > Piaya > Piaya cayana. The sequence continues at coordinate 62,508 of WAAB01015546.1, forward strand.
TGGCTAATCTAGCTCTTGCTTAAATTTTATGGAGAAAACCACAAAGTGAGAATTTATTCTTTCTATCGGAGTACAAGCAGGTTGAGAGGTAACCAGTTGAGAAATGGTGGAATTCAGAAACAGTGTTCTCAAAAAGAAAACCAAAACAAAAACCCAAACAATAAATCCAGCAACAAAAAACACCGCCCCAAAAAAAATCCCAAACCCCAAATTACTGATTTAGTAAATCCTTGCAAGAAATAAAATTGGATGAGTTTGAGGGGAATGTGGTAAATATTTCCTATTGGATTCTAAGATCTGATCATTATTTTTTTAATCACTTCCTTTTTTTTTTTTTTTTGTTTCAAAACAAACTACCTGTGGTATTAAGCTAAGGATAGCAGTTACAAAAGAAGAGACTTTTTAATTATTATTTTAGGCAGTACCGATATGGTTACATGGTATAGCTAGGCCATTAGCCCAAGAGATTGCCAAGAAAAATGTCTAGAAAGCTGGCTCGACAGAAGTGGTAAGATGTGCTCTCCCAGTGTACTTTTAAAGTCAAAATTACTTGCTTAACAAAAAATCCTTTTCTTAAATTGCTCATTACAGGTAACTATTTACTAAAATCATTGCTTGGTTAATGATTTTTTCAGTAACGCAAATTTTCCAGTAATCAAAGGGAAATGGTGTGGTCAGTTTGGGCTAGAGTAGAGCTTTAGGTTTGTGAGCACCTAAAGGTTATTTCTGACTACCTGCTCTGCTTATTAAATTCACACTCTGTCTTGATTTAATATTCACATGGACTTAAACTGAGTGAGACAGAAAAAGGTTTTTAGATTTGGAAAGGCTGTACAAAGGGGCTTCCAGGGAGGTGAAATAAATTATTTGAATGTGAGCATAAAGGTATATGGCTAAGGCTTCCTCATTCTCAGTGTGTATATTTTTTAGTTTAAACAGGAGAGAAAAAAGGAAGCTTTAGTTTAATCCATGCGGTCTGCCACAGGAGCGTGGTGTGGAAGGGATTCCAAGGGAAAGAAGATTTGTTTTTAAAACTGAGTACTGGATCGAAACTTTAAATCTTGGCAGTTTGATTTGTGAGGTATGAAGAAGTAGCATTCCTTTTGATGCACATTTAATGAAGTATTGCTGTGTGCTACATGAAATAAATTGGAATAAGATGTTTTATTGTTTTTTTCCAGAGTTGAAGGTTAAGGTCAGTATCTTAACTATTGGTACCAAGATGGATCTGTACAGAGCATGTCAATTTTGCATGGAATTGTCTGTTCTGCTCTGAGGAACTTTTGTTATAAGTCAGGTAAATAACTGAAATTCCAGTCAGGAGAGAAATGGTAGTTCTATAGCATCTGTAATGCTTCATGTTGAAGAAACCACTGGAATTAACAGCACCGTGCTACCTGCCAGCAGGAGAAAATTCCATGATATTTTGTAGCCATGGGCCATTTCAGCAAACATGTGCACTGGTCATAAGTGCACAGGATGAACAACTGTGCTATATAGTCAACCTCGCTGGAGAGTTGTGTTCAGTGTTAGGCTGACAAATTAGTTCTTCGGTGATAAGCGCTCTGGAGCACTGTGAGGATGGGGCAATAAGTTTGTGTTCTGTTCACAGATGCTGCCTGTTGCCCATGGCTTTCAGGGATATGAATGCAAGAAGACATATTGGACTTCAGGAGCTCTCAACCTTGGCATCAGCTGGAAGAACGTTGTTGGGGCCAATGAAATCATGGAAATTCATTGTAGATGAAAGCACCAACCAAAGCACGTTGATTTGTTCTGCTGTTAGACTGATTGGAAGTTTGGATTTAACCAGTGCTGCCGGACAGCTTCTTAATGAAACCATTCAGGCGCAAAACAAGGAGTTTAAGACTGGGATGAGTACCCTTTTGTTTCTCGTTGGTGCATGGAGCAATACCATACTGGAGTGCCTCCAGCAGAATGTTCCTGTTTCTGCAATAGTATCTGTGATGTCTGAGGGCCTGAACTCCTGCTGTGAAAGAGTCCAGTGTCTTCAAGTATCAATACATGATGTTAATAGAGAGCTGTGTTCTAGCAGCATTAGACCAGATGCTTTTAAAAGTGAGACTTGCCAAATTGGATGTGACAGTCTTCTAAATCCTCAAATTTTCATGTATTTTCAGAAAGATATTTCTGCACCAGAAGAAACAATTCCAATAAACTCTTGTTCCCGTCAAGGCGATGATTGTGGTTTTAAAAAGTGCCTGGTTCCACCTTTGGCCAGCTTTGGTTCAGTAGCTTCTCTCGTCAAACCAGCAGGTGACAGAAGAGCATCTGTGATTTCTGGAAGTGGTGCCATTGCATCCAGCTGTAACAAACACAAGTTAACCCATAGCAGATACTTCAGCACTCCAGGAAAAAGCCGTTTTTCAAATCAGCAAGGTACTTCTCAGGGATACCTTTCAGAACAATCAGCACATCCATGCAAATGTTATGGCTTAGGACACCTGGCAATGGCTCTGAGCCACGGAAATCAGACTAGCATGAAACTACTACAAAGCATCATTGAGTATCAACGAGAGCGAGCAGAATGCAGCGGCTCTTCCCAGTTTAATGTTGCAGAAATTGTGACATGCTGTTTACTGACCCTGCCTGAAAGTTGTTCTTGTGTATCCCCAGGCTTTGTCACATTAGTACTACCAGAACAAGCTGCAGTTATCAAGCACTTTGAAGACAAACCCCTTCGGATTCTGCTAATGGATGGTGACCTAACTGAACAATATCGTCACTTAGGTTTTAATAGACCATATAATGTACGGACCATACTGGAGTATCCTGGCCGACAGGAAGGCAGAGCAGAAGACTTGTGGCTAAGCTGTGCGTTAGGTACTCTGACAAGCTTTGAAGTAAACTTGGTTTTGGTCAAAGGAAATGTGTGTGAAAACTTAATGGAAAGATGCATAGCAAACCATATATTGGTGATTGGTTCTGTGAGTCGGGATGTGATGTGTGCCTTTGGGGAGGCCACCAGCGCCCAGCCAGTGACGTACCTCACCCAGCTGAATCCTTCTTGTGTGGGGAGCGGGGCACAAGTGGAGTTGTGGAAGGCCAGCGATGGGCGTGCAGTGGATCTGGGAGAGCTTGTGCCAGTCAGGATAAAAGCACGAGGAATCCCCCTGCTCACGGCTGTGCTTACCACTACTGTAGCTTCTAAGATGCAGCTCATTGAAGACCAGTTCTGGACTTTAGTGTATCGACTCCATCATGCTTTAAATGAGCAGAAGGTTTTTCTGGGTGGTGGTGCAGTGGAACTCTTGTGCCTTAGTCATGTTCAGAGGCTTGCAGAAGAGCCTTTACAGCCAGCAAATAAAAATTCTGTGAAAGGGTTTCACAGTCCTTGGCTGGCAGCATCTGTAACAGAGTATAAATCTGTTGTGCTCCAAGCACTAGCAAGTGGCTGGAAGCAGTATCTTTCCGTGGTGATGTGTAACACTGCAAAAGCTTCTTCAGAGCTGGAAGCTTCTACCTCAGTTGAGCATCACCTCAAAAAAGCATCTGACTATGGCTCTCCCTCAGCTTATATCTTGAAAGAGTTTAGAAGAGGTGGTCTGCTCAGGGGTGTTTCTGGTCCCTTTTCTGACCACGGAGAGAGTTTAAAGGTTTATGATAACATTACAGCCAAGACAGAGGCATGGCGGAGAGCTCTGGACTTGGTACTACTAGTGCTTCAAACAGATGCTGAAATTATCACAGGTCCCAAAAGGAACGAGCTATTGAACTCACATGCATCAAGTCAATTTATGTTTTTATAGGACTTGCAGGCTTTATAAGTACATGAGTCAGGTGAAGACATTCAGATGCAACCTACATTTCTTCATAGTTTATAAAGCTTATGTTTAGATGTGATTACGACTTCAGAGTGTAACAGCAGGAATCGTCATGTGAGACAATCATAAGGTAGATACAATTTCCATTCTAGAAATGGGTTAAATAAACAAAAGTCACTTATGGGCTTACCTCTAACCCCAGCCATGCATTTCTAACCAACGATACTGTCTGTATGAACAGATAAATTCAATCCAACTGACTTCTCTAATCTTACTTATCAGGGCAGAAGTGCAGTTCTTTTTTTTTTTCCCCATTATTGTGAGTAGCACTGGGCAGGTGGGTACATGCCAAGTCTAGTGGAGAAAAGTTTGATAATTTGCATATGATTGTTCTGAATGTGCAGCGTCTGTATGAGGCATTTGGACATGTGTTCTGTTTAATAGCTTTTAATGTCTTCTAAACACAGATAGAGATTTCTTAAATAACGATGGCATACTTGTGTTGAATCAAAGATGTAATTAATTTTTAGTTACTGTCTTAATTATTATATTTACAATATACAGAAATTAAAATTGCAATAATTTATGCACTTACTCATTGTGATTGCTGGGGCAGGTGGCAGACAGTCCTGTGGTGAAAGCGAAGAACTGGGGTGGGTTAAAGAGTGTTTTTTGAGCTGTGATTCAACAGAAAGGCAGACAGTGACTAGTTATTTTATTGATGGAGCCTTTGCTGCTACATATTTACTACTCTAAGTGGATGTTTTTTCTTCTGGACTCATTTTCCTTGTGCTGTCTTGGAAAAAAGCCGTCAGCTACCTGGACCCCTCATGACCACTGGCAGTCTTCCAACTGATTTGTATTGAACCTTAACATAGTTCTCTCCCTCTGCCCTGCTGGAGTTGCTTCTTCCTCCTGGGAAGGTCCTTTGCCTCTACCTGTGCATTTCACAGTGCCCAATTCCAGAGGGCTTGTGTTAATTAAAAGGAAAGACAGTTCCTAAAATATCTCCCCCATGGTGCCAATGGTTTGGCATTATATCCCATTGTAATTGTCAGTAGATATTTGACAGAATCTGGTTATTTTCTCCAATTTTTTTTGCCTCCTTTGATCTCTTTATCCCCATAACACATAACTCTGTAGCTTACATCACATCCTGCTAAAAATAGCCCTTTTTGAGTTTTGCTTATAGCTCGTGTGTCTCTATAGCTGGGAGTTCCCTGGAGAGGTGGGACAGGCTACTGAGGTTCTAAATTAACCTTAAACGTGAGATGAAATTGAAGTACTTGGAAACAGCTTTCATGTGTTGAACTGACTGGAAGCACTAACTTCATTTTATGAGGAGAAGAATCTATCTAAATGCATGTTATCTGGAGCTTCATTCTATCCTATTATGTGTTACGTCAAATTGTAGACTCAGATCTTTCATACAGCTGTTTACTCAAGCGATTCACTCTAGATAATCGGTATATTCAGTATATAAGGAAAAGAAAGACACAGATGATGAAATTTATCCTCAAATATGTTTAGTTACAGGTACACGTGGATGTGTATTAAAGTAGTGATATACAGTATATTCTTAAAAGACTCCAGTCAGAATTCTCATTGCTGAGTTGCATATTTTTAAATTTGTATTCTACTTGTGTGTAACTGGAAGGCTTTTGAGGAAGGCATATGAATAGCAGTTGCCTTTTAGAAATATGAGAGAAAAACTTTTCTGTGTGTGGAAAGCTATGCTCGTAGAATTTAGCCATCTCTGACTCAAAACTAAATATTTCAGTTTTCTGACAAACTCCGGAATTCAGTGGGATTTGGCAAAAACTCATTGCTAGTGTAGGGGTTTATAATTTTAACTTGAAACAGTAATTCCTAGCAGCATAAGGATCTTGTTATATTAAAGTTTTGGTCACCCCACAATTTTATTTTCATTATTAATCAGCTGGCATTTGATGTTTAACTGCTTGGCCTCACTCTTGGTATACCAAGATATGAGAGAAAAAAGTTTGGTAGATCAAAAGAGGCAAAAGGAGCTCAAGACTCTTAGGTGAAAGAGAAATGGAAACACAGTGTATAAATAAATACAAACAGACTCTGCTGCTCTGCAAGTGTTTGCAGCTCATGTTTGGCTTTATACTGTTTTTCTTGAACCTCCTGTACTGAGCATTGCATAATCCCTGTTCCCAAGAAAAGATCCTCTTGCACTTTATTTGAATAATAGAGTTAAGTGGATTATGGAAAAACCGCCTGCATGAATTGTATTAAGGTGGTCCAAGCATCTATTTATAGGGCTGTTAGACACTGAGCACTGACGCACCAAATGTTGAGAAAATCCAAAATGATGTAATTTTTCCAATCAGGCTTTTAAAAAGCACATTATGAGATACTGAAATACTGTGATGCAGAGGTTTTCTACAAAGCTGACTGACATTATATTTTGATTGTTTAACCTTTGGTTTCCTGCAGGCTAATGAAACTAAAAACTTTATAAACTAGCTAGATATTGTATCCTGGATTACTTAAAGTGATTTATTTTATGTGCATAGAAGATTAACGTGCGTATTATCCTCCAGGCATCTTCCTTCTGCAGTGTGCAATATAATATACGCGTGTGGTTTCCTCAGCTTCAAATCTCTTGGACCTCTTTGCAACACAGAATGAGATCCTGTGCATGTCTGCCTGGTCTCTCAGCACAGGGAACGATTGCAACTGGTGGTTTCAACTTTTCACATGCAGAGACTTCTCCTCAGGCATACAAAAGCTGCTTGTGTAGAGTCTGATGGAAGAGCTAAGCTTTTACATTTGATGTGCTAGGGAAATGGCAAAGATTTTAGGGAAGGGATTGTCCCAAGGAGCTGGTAGCATCTCACTTGCTGCTGAAACTCTGTTCTAGTGAGGTGCCTTGTTCCTCCCTTGCATCCAGGTATCATCATTTGCAGCTCATACCCCCTTGTGTTAGGGCCAGTGCCATTTTATTTAATGTTTATCTTTCTGCTCCTTTGTGATTTCCTGAAATGTAGTAGGTGTCTTAACCATAACAACAAGACCTTTGTCCCGAGCTGGGCCAGCCTAGAGAGCGCAGCTTGCTTGCAAATCCTGGTCCTGTAAGAACAGGCAGCCCCCAAGGATCAGTGGTTGTCAGGAGGCACCTGATAGTGCCTGCTAGCAGGGATGCTAGGAAATTGAGGAGGCAATAGTCCCCAAGAAATTTCTGTGGGAGACAGGTTAAGGTAGTTATGGAACAGGAAGGGCTGAAGGAGAAAACCTGAGCTCAAGACACTTTTTTTGTATTTGCCTTCTTTTGATATCCCAGCCCAGCTTTCTGGAGTCAGGGTAACTGCTGTCTGCCTCTCCTGACAGCAAGTTTTATTTGCATTTCTTTTCAGCATTTGAAGAAAAACTTGATTGTCCCCGTGCAAAGATGTTAGATTAAATCCCAAAGGCAGAAGCAAGTTTTGATTACAGTGTTTTCCTGAAGGCTTGTGTCTTTTGCAAAGTGACCCGTTAGCATAGTTAGATTTATTTTTGGTTTCTTTTCCTTGCTACAGCACACTGGGTGAAAAAAATAACGAAGGAAGGAGAACTATGATTGACTGTTTCTCAGATGAGTTCTGCTATTGCTCTTCTCCCTTTCAACAGTCTCTCTAAACTGAAATAAAAATAAATAATATGCGTGCATCTATTTAAAGAGAGGGATGTATGCGACTGGGGCTTTTAGCAGGCCAAACATGCTTCTGGGGCTGCAGCAGCCCTGCAGATGTCAGCTTGCTGCCGCAGCCATCCAGCCCATGAGCCCTGGCTGCCTACTGTGTTGCCTGCTTGTGAGCAGGTTGCCCTGCCCTTTACTTGCCCAGGTTACGGAGGCAGGGAGAAGGGAGCTGGGTGTCTTCCAGTGAAGGCAAACCTAAACCTTCCCAAGGCAGTCTGGGATCACAAAGCAGGGATGGGTTTTATCAAGATGGTTTGGAATATCATGATGGGAGGAAATGGAAGCAGACTGAGATGCTCTTCTGGGCTGCCTTATCTCCACTTCAGTTTTTCCTGGGAAAGATTCAAGTATGTGGAGTGGAGTGGATTTTTTTTTTTCCAGGATTAACAACATTTCATAAATCCGCCTGCTTGTTTTGTGCTCCTCGTTCAGTGGGAATAACAGTTTGCTCTCCTACTTTGAAACTTCACCTGCCCAAGCACGTTCCCATTTCCTGCATTCTAAGTGTCTGTAGTCAGTCTTACTACCTTTTGCTAATTTACTTCAGGAAGCTGATGTAAACTCACACAAAAGTATTTTTTTAACAGTTGAAACTAGTGGCTATATATAATCCATTTAAAATATCTTCTGTACTCTCCAAGCACTCCTAAGCCTTTGTAAAATATCTCTGCATGGACTTAGTAGTATTGTCTAACTAAATAAGAAACAAGCTTACCCTGGAGTCCTTGTATGGAAGCTGCCTAACCTCTTTATTTCCTTTTGAACTTTTTTTTTTATTCCTGCCACTATTTATTTTAGAACAAATGTTCTCAGTATGTGTCTAGCCCAGTGATGTTAAGAAGTTTCCTTGTCTAAGGCTTTCTTCATGGGATTAAAGTAAGCGGAGACCTTGCAGCAGGCCAGCATCAAGGACTGGCCTTCTGCTATGAAATTCCCTATGCAGATCAGCTTCCTGTAACCAACTCAGGCTGGACATTAAGGATTTGCACCAGCTCTGACAGGTAACGAATGAATGAAATGCCTCATTTTTATTTTTTTTTAAGGTAAATTGACAGGGAATGTTAAATTGTTCAGTTGTTTTTCCACAGCTGGTGTAAGACAAGGATCTGGTACTGACTAAGTATAAATGCACTTTGTATCAAACCGTCAGGCTTCATGGGATATTTTAATCTTTGAAGGGATCAGGGTGTGTCAGAGTGTTCAGAAGTGTGGCGGAGCAATACATTTGGTTTGTCCCTTGCACAACTTCATTGTGTTAATGCTTTACCTTGTGAATTGAGTTAAGCTTTTGCTAATTTCCAGAATGTGACCATCTGTACTGCTGTTTCTACAGCTTTTCCTCAAAGTCATTTGTAGAAGCATCACTTGCTGATAGCCATTTGAAGCAAAGGGATTACATCTGTTCCTGTCTTCACAGGTCAATCCTTTTGAGATCAATTCCAGGCCAGTACATTTTGTGCATAGTTTGTATCATATGAATTTGGAAAAATCAAGAAAAAAAAGACTGAATTCTGCCACTTTCCACCAGTGTTGCTGTATTAACCATTTATTGCAAAGCTGCAGGACCAAGACCCTCTTCTTTCAAGATGATGTTTTAACTGAGTATGAACAGATCTGTGATCTTTGTTGGTAACGTTGCTCTAGAACTAATTTTCATGGGGATAATTTCAGCACAGTTGAAGGGGAGAGTAAGAATAGCTCAGGTATGTGCACAAACTGGTGACTGGGTTTGATCTTGAATGGTGGAAGGATGAAAAGAACACTGCTCCATCTGTTTCAGCTTCTTACCTGTTAATTCTTTTAGTAATATTCATTTCATTTAGACCACCTGTAATGGTGACTTCAGCTGCATTTCATTGATGGTTTGCTGTAAGTGCTGGGACTCAGTTTGTTGCATTATGTTCCTGAAAACATTATTTTTGCTCTGGTTTCCCTTTTGAAAGCTGCACTTAGCATTTGTGGCTCTCTGTGAGTGCATCTTTGCAAATTCTGGACTCTGTATTCCACAGCACCCAGCAGAGAGTATCGAGATAAAGCAGGGACCAGCCAGGAGTGTATAATCATAGGAAACAGTGTTGGAGGTGCAAATACACTTCTGTCCCCCTGCAAGCACTCCTTCTTCCAGGCATGTAGCGTGCATTTCAGAATTTAGCAGAGGAACAAAAATGAAGGTAATAGTGATGTGTCTGCAGTGTTGGGTACTTTGGTGGGTGTAAACTCATTTTTTCCTAGAAAGGAGTTTCTAGCTTTTGCTGTTCAAAGACATTGTCAGTGTAAGCTGGTCACAGCAAAGCTTCCTGCAGACTGGCTAGCACGTGACCTCTATGGGCCAGGTGTGGACCGCAGTATTTACTGTCTCCCTTTCTTTAAACCCTTTGAGCTCAAAGCACTGAAACCCCACAGAGGACATGAGAGGGAACATCCTGAGCAGCCGTGGAGAGGGATTGTACATAACAGCTCAATGGTTCAGCAAGGCTGTGCAGAAGAGTGATCAGTTAATTTGTTAGTGCTTGAATTTACAACAAGAAAACCTGCAGAGCAGCTCTATTAGTCTACAGAGCAGTCAGTGAAATGGGGAGTGCACAGAAAACCTGCCCAGGCTTCAGCACCTCTGCAGTGGTCGGGAGCAGGAGGAGAGCAAGTGACAGAGCCTCCTGGCCACATGTAGTTCAGGGATGGACAAGGGCAGTTTAGGGCAGAGATGCTTCCCAGAGCGTAGAGGAAAAATAATTCCCGATCCCTGCAGAGTGGCTTGATGTCATATTTAATCCAATTCCAAGTTCATCAGCACCATCCCCAGCAGCAATGTCTTACCGTTCCCACAATGAGACATGTTTGGGAGGAATCTTTGTGTACTTTTCAGAGCAGTGGAAAGAAATGCTGGGCCATGATCATGCACAGATGCTGAAAGAGCTCCTGGGAAGAGGGGGAAAATGAAATGAGGAAGCCCTGCATTTGGTTTCCCTGCCCAGCTGAGATTCAAAACAAAAGTAAAAATCTGCTTACTTGGAAAGGAATTCCTTCCTTGGGGACCAAGTGCTACTCGGAACAATAGGATCGGTTTTTAATTATTGCAAGAGTATAAAAAAGAGTATGCAGTTTTTATTTGGAAATAATGGGAAGATTGGCCCCTGACTGTCTTTTAGGCTGGGGTTTAGTGCTATTCACAGTTTTTGTTCGCTATGTTGTGAGACCAAATATTTAACCAGTGTTGCAGATTTGGGGAGATGACTAAAAATAATGCAGTTGTTGAACTGATTTATTTCCAAGGTGTAGTCTGAGTCACTGCTTTCACTCACTAAACTTAAAAACAAAACAAAAGCAAACAACAGGAAACCCCTACTTGTTAGGACCAGAGAGCTGAAATGACTCAAGAGGAGTTGTATGAAATAAATTTTATTTATATATCTACGTGTATATTCACATTCTAGAGTAGAACAGACACAGTCTGTCAGCAACAAGAACCTGTAGTGCAGTCATACGATATATTGGGCAGTTAATCTATTCACCTCTTTATATCAGAGAAAGCATCAAAATATCTCTTTATTAAAAAAAAATAACTGTTATTAGTAAATTCTGATTTTGTCAGAGAACAACCTTCTACAAAAAGAACCCCTCCAGTAAACTCAAAGGAATTATGTCCTGGTTGTGGTATTATTTCCTGTATTTCACATGCTGCTCCCTGCATTTTCAATTCTGTCTGTGGCTTGCAGCTCAAAGATTCACATGTACTGTTTTAGGGGAAGTGTTGTGTTCGTGACCTACATGTGTATAATTCCATATCAATATTATGTCTTTGGTTCCCTTCAGTGATGAAAATTACGCTATACATCTGCAGCAATATTGATACACTGATTAGATCACTTTAATTAACCGGCATATTCCTCCTAATGTAACTTCATTCCAGTTCCTTGAGTATCTCTTGATCAAGATAAGGGACAGTCAGTATTCAGTACCTCAGTTCTCACTGCCCTTCATCTCTTCGTTTATGTAAGCACTGTTTAAGTAACCATCCCAAGCACACCATTCAAGTTCTTGTTCAAGGATTCTTGTTTTCTGGAACCATTTAGCTGTGACAGTATGCTGATGGCTGCCAGAAGCCAGGAAACTCGGGTGTAATTGGCAGTAAAATAGCTTTACTGGAAAAGAAGCCCAAATCTATCTTTGTTCATCTGAAGTAACAGGCAATTAACTTAAAAAATGATTTTATGTATGGCCCTGGCTGTGTGACTATTCTAGTTCGTGTTTTTGAAGTATTTGACATGTCAGAGCAGTGCTGCAGATAAGCTGTACAGAATCACCAAATGTCAGGTCAGTAATTACTCTAAGTTGTTTTGCTGTGGCTAATGTGGGAACAGCTCTCAAATATTAGCTCCAGTGATGGATACTCGGTACTGTACCCAAGAGAACCTGCAGAGGACCTTCAGATTCCTCTCAACCATTCATTAGGGCGTTGAAACTGTGGCAGATGAGTTTCAAGGCCAGGACGAGCTGGAGGAAATGACTTAAAATTAGTTATTTTCTTATTTTTTCAAGTGAAATAGACTTCTTATTAAATGCTGGAGAAAGATCTTCCAAAATACAGGGGCTATTTTAAAAGTATGTGACTTCTGCCTGTGCCAGGAGGTGCTGCTCTAATTAACTGTGTTCATTTCCATGCAAAATAGAACTTTAGACTGCCCTACAACGTGATACTTGAAATTGAACATGTGGCCATGATGTGAAGAGGCATTATACAAATTAGATGTTCCATTCCCTGCCTTCCCTTAAATACATCCATCTTCCTTGGTTAAGAAGTTGAAATACCATTTGTTATGAATTGGATTTTCTTTTAAAAGGTCAATCAAGCTGTTTTTCTTTCTGGTTTTTGTGTTGCTAAGAGCCACAACCACAAAGTCAGTTCTTGAATGAGAATTTACAGACGCTTTTGCTGAGGTGTATCTGTGACAAGATGTTATTTTGCTGATTTGTTATCAGGGGACTGAAGGGTAAGGGGAAATGATACTTGGGTCATAAATTAATACAGGAACCAATACTTTTGCATTAAAAATGTCTTGAAGTTTCCATTGCTTTGGGGAGTTTAAAAGCTTGGTCCCTAAGAAAGAGATTATTGCAAAAACATGATTACCCTTCCTAACTTTTCTGAATACAGGAAAAGGGTTTCTTTCTGATTATTTCTTGGTGGAAAGAAACTTAAAACTGAGGACTGCTAATGCTGATGAGGAGTGCAACCTTCATTAAAACGTGCTCATTTATGGATGAATTTCTAATAAGCTCTAATAGCAATTGAGTACTTAATGATGACCTGGAAGAAAGTTTGCTTCAGAGATGCAGTACATTTAGCCATCCTTATGAGGATTAAAAGCCCAGCATCCATAGTAGTTAAAGGATGTACTCTGCAGGGTATGTCACTTGGGGAGGAATTTGGACAGCTCTGGAGACACATCCAGCTCTGTCAATCTGTTTCTTATCTCTCAAACTGCAAACTCTTTAGAGAAGAAACTCTCTATTCTGTTCATAGAGCATGTAACTAACTGAGGCCTTGGACAGTGACTAGGAGTCAGAATTATTCTAGCAATTAAAGAATGTTTGATGTCATTTAAGATTTGGCTTCTTCACATTGAGAGGCATTTCCCTGATATGCAAACCTGATAAAGCTGGTGGAATCCGTCTGAAAGCCTTCTGCGTTGCTTGGCCATGCAGAATCCCACAAGGACTCAGGGTAGTTCTTGAAGGGTAATAGCAAACCCTGATCATGAACACAGTAGTTCTTTTTTGGTATATAAGGTGAGGATTAAATGTCAGCAGTTATAGTGTGCCAAGCAGAGCTACTAGTAGTCCTACAGTATACACTGCAAATTCAGTGGAGCAGAACGGTTTCTGTGCATACGTACGGGCAGGATGGAATGAATGCATCTTTTTAAATACTCTGGAAATGAAATGTGACTGCAGTATAGGTACAGACCAGGTTGTGTGAGTTTTGTCTACATGAGTTCAACAGTGGAGTGTAGGGGTTTGTGGTTTGACTTTTACTAATTGTTGTTAATCTTTTGAATAATTCCTTACAATCTGCAATTGCTTACTATACACATCATCTTTTAATTTGTGGCTTTAATATTAATTTCCAGTGTTGCCAGTATTGGATCTCTGTTTATTTGTTCGGTGTGATAAAAGCTTGAGAAGTTGCCCCTTGTGATGTTTCCTGTATTGGTAATGTGATGCAGTGCTCAGTCAAGCATTTTTGTCAGCAGTGGTTTTAATACTGCAAGTAAAAAATCAAGAGACTTTATTGCTGCAGGCTTGAAAATCCTTGCCTCTTCTGCTTGATTTTGTTGGGTTTTGTTTTTTGGTGTTGGTTTGTTATTTTTTTTAAGTGGAAACTTAAATTGCTCTTTTAGAATTGTGCTTTCATCTGTGTCTGGCTCTTCCCCTGCTCTGTTTGCCTGGGTCCCCAAAATTAGCAAGAGTAATGTTCTAGTTTGCAGTGCAGTAGGAAAGAATAACTTGACTTTTTAAAATGTAATAAACAGTGCAAGACCTGGAACAAGTACAAAACCTTCAGACAAGGTGAAAGCCCCCAGAAGAATACCTCCATTCACAATGTCTGTGGATGTCTGCAAATACTGCCAGGAGCTTAAGTCTTGTCCTCTTCCTTTCCAAACATGTGTATTAGGTATTTCTTTAAAAATACATACTGTATCCTTGAACTCTTCCATGCTTCTAGTCCTTCCATGCTTCTAGTCAAAGAAGGTAGTATTTCCTTTAGACTAGTTGATTCATACATAAAATAAAATCTCTGAGACATTATTTTGGTCCTAGTTATTTCCCTCTTGTGATATTGTTTGGAAAACAGACTTTTTTACATGTTCAGTTTTGAAAGACAGCAAACATTTCTAGCTAATGAGGGTTTTAATCCGAGCTGTAAAAACAAAGTGCTCTTAATTATGCTTCCTTTAGAACAGATCCATACCCCTTTTTGCTTCCCTTGTTTACAAATTCATTGCTTGCAGCAGGAGTCCTACGTAGGTTAAAACCTATCTGCTTTACTTTAAAAAGTGAAGTTCCTTATACTGTATTTTCTCCTGAGGAGAAACTGTAGTAGAATATACCTGGCTTGGGTATTTCACTCGGTTTAAATCTGTTTCTAAGTGACCCCAGCTTTTCAAAACGTTGCTTATCCTTTAGGGCCTGTGTGTGCTGTACAGCAGATCTCCTTGTGCAGGCAGTGTTTCTCCTATGGGTGGGCTGTCGTCTCTGTACTCTTACGCTAATAATAATCAGATGAATAGGCTGATCAATTGCCAGGTTCTATGTAGAACCTACAGTAACATGGGACCACCCTTCCCCATACATGCAGCAATTATAAACTCATTTTTTAACCCCAGATGCGTTTCTTTGCTGGTGCCTCTTCTAAAAGAGGAAAGCATGGTAAATCTGCTGAGGTATAAGAACTTCACGGTTAGGCTGTTTCTCTTATTTCATTGCGATTTATTTCTCCTTTGGGTTTTGTATTTTGGTTTTAAATGGAACTAATTGTAATCTTCCTTCCTTTTGTTGTTTGCGTGACAGAATATTCTACTTTACAGACAGATCAAAAAGGTTTTGTTTTGTGTAGGAAGCCCAGTTGCAGACATATCTTTCCATGGTGCCTGTAGGTTGAACTAATGTAGGTAAAACTCTTATATCACAAAACCTTT
This sequence comes from Piaya cayana, assembly GCA_013389865.1. Classification (NCBI taxonomy): domain Eukaryota; kingdom Metazoa; phylum Chordata; class Aves; order Cuculiformes; family Coccyzidae; genus Piaya; species Piaya cayana. The sequence continues at coordinate 77,696 of WAAB01015546.1, forward strand.
TTGTATCTTTGTCTCTAAATGTACTTGAGATGACTTACACAGTATCCATAGCAGATCATAATAATTTTTTCCTTAAATATAACCTTTGTCATTCTTTTGGTGTCAAATATGACAGAGTGAGAGACTGTCTGTTGTTTAATGTGTCATCTGTTCCACCTGGGTGACACCCATCTGTTTGAATATCACAAGCAGAAGCTAATTTTGTAGCTGTGCTGTTGCCAGCAGCCTAAGGAGGGTTCATTGCGGCATTTCTTTATTCCTTTTTAATTGCCTTGAAATCACTGCTGATTATAGTCCAAGTTTCTCTTTGCAGTCTGTTGAGAACAATAGCAGAAGTCCCCCTTTGGAAGGTTTCTCAAGTGGTATAGGATTTATTCTTGGATTGCTTTATTGTGTCACCATTTTTTATTAGCTGGTATTTTCCTGTTCATTAACAACAAGCCAGTCAAAGCATATCTTGTACAGTGGAAGTGCATGAGTAGCTTTTCATATTAAAAATCTAGGCAAGAGAGAATCCTTTGTAGGTTCTACAATGTGCATGAAAGGAAGGGATTAAAAGATGATGGCCTCATCATCTGATCTAGTCTCTTAAATCCTTTTGGACGTGTCAGCTCCAGAAATTCTTCCAGCTTATTTTCTTACAATCCCCTCTATATTCTGCTTTTAACAAAGTCCTGTGAGAATGCCTGCAACACATCAGCAAATGAATTCAGTTTTGCATTGTGTTTGAAATTGGCAGGGAAGTGAGGGACTTAAAGCCAAACCCCACAACAAAATATTAGGGATCAAGATGTTTGCCTCTGAGAAGAACTAGGGCTACTTGTGCTTTGCTGCAATCAACCAGGACTCTCCAGTCCTGTAAAAGAAATGTCACTGAAAATTAAGCTAATGTCAGGCAAAGTCCCTTGTAGTCTTGTCTGAAGGGCAGTACCAGCAGTGGATGGGGCCATCTCCCTGATGTTTCTGGAGTAATATATAAATCAGGCTGTAGAATATTGTGAATAATCTTTTTTTGTTATTTTTGTTTGGCTTTCCAGTAAATTGATTTCCAGAGGTTTGACTGCAGTTGATGTTTGGGATACTGTAGGAACCATGAGACCTTCTCACACTACCATCTCCCAACTAGCAAGTAATAAGATGAGGGGATATGGCCTCAAGTAGCACCAGGGGAGGTTTAGAATAGATGTTAGGAAGTATTGCTTTACTGAAAGAGAAGTGAAGCANGTCTCCCTGATGTCTCTGGAGTAATATATAGATGAGGCTGTAGAATATCGTGAATATTTTTTTTTTTTTTTT
>WAAB01015547.1:0-33076 GCA_013389865.1 Piaya cayana
CACGGAGCAGCTTTAATCTTCTACCGCATGGCCACCATGCTCTTTGCTGTCTTCTGCCTAGTCTCTGGGTCCTCTCTGCGCCCTGCCCACTCAAACTGCTGCTCGAACTGCCGCTCAAACTGCCCCACATCTCTCTGCCACACCCCTCTTCACCGTGCCCCCAGGGGACTGTTAATGTGTAAAACACATTCATTTTCATTTAGCTTTCAAAAATTACTTAATTCATATATGGAGAAACAGAAGGATGCATAAACACATCACAGCTCTGCAGCAAATAATTTATCTGCAGACAGTTCTAACGAAGTGGACTCAAAGACAAACATACAAAACTCTCTGGTTTCACAAAGTCACTCACAAAATTAACTAGTTCTAGGCTAGAGACAAAAATTGTCTTATCAAAAGTCAAATAAAATCACTACAAATGCTTGATCTTTCAAACAACCAATCTGCCAATGTAATAGTAATTGTAAAAAAAAAAAAAATTGATTAGAAAAATTATACAGTAGAAGGAAATTTTATGTTATGCTATACTTCCACACCACTAGTTGTATGATGACTTTACACAAAGAGGTTAAGTATACTGTTCCCTAACTGTAAAACTTTTCACCTAAATTTACCTAATAATTCAAAATCCCCTGGTACAAACGATCCTTCTCATTTGCAGGGCTATACAGAAAAAAAAAGCAAACCACTTCATGGAAGACCTTGCAGTTTCAAAATCACTTTCATTCCCATGTAGCATAAATCAGGAATAAATATTTCAAAGATAACTGGTGCTGCCCACCTGACAAGTATTTATTTCACTGTGCCAGGAGTAGGAGCACAGGCACATGGGAACTGGCATGCCCAGGGCTTCCCAGCCAACTCATGCGCTTTGATAGCTTTTAGTAGGCTAAAGAGAAGCCCCTAGTGATGACCACTGAGTCATGCCAGTGGCCTCTTCCCACAGCACCTGGGGAGCCAAAGTTATGACAGAACATCATGGGAGAGAGCCCCAGAGCACAGCAACAGCAGCAAGCACCACTCTCAGCTTCAGCCTTCATAGCATCTTTTCTGGCTACAAAACACTGCCCCAGGGAAGCTCAACAGACTGAAAAGGATTTATAAATATGCGACTGCTTTCTGCAGTGATTCCAACATGGTCCAGACTTAGCTGCATGTAATGACCTGCTGACTGGCAATTCTTCCATGCACTCATATTTATTTTACAATGAACAATCTTCCTGCTATTGTATTCTGTAGTAATGAAGTCTCACTGGATCACTGGAAATCTGCAGGCTACAAAAGAGTGCATGCAAATATATACGTTGAGCAGTATTACAAAACCAGCTTATTTTTTAATCAGATAGATTAAGTTGGACTTTGTTCTACACCTCTCTCAGCAGAAGATATAAGCTACAGAATAGAAGAATACTGATTTACAGGCAGAAGAAACTATAACTATTACTACATAAATCACCTCAGAGTTAAAGAGCACATGGGAAACATAAATTAAGAAGTTACTTAGGATATACTTTACTGCTTAAATTATTGGTTGAAGACTGGAGAACATACATTTATCAATATATGGAAGTTCAGTGAGGAAAATAATTACCCTCTCCTTTTAAAAGCTGTCTGAACTCCCTGTTTCCTTAAGGAAACACAGTCTTGCCAGCCTTAATTATAGTTTCCTCCAACTATAACATTCATAGGTCTTAAAACCTTTACTTAGTTTTACTGCCAGTAATTAGTGTGTATGGTTTCTGTCCAAAAGATGGAAAAGTTTTAAAATATTAAAAACTTTGTCAAGAAAATTAAGAACTTCGGTAATGCTAAACGACCATTTCACTCCCCCCTCTCCATTTTGCTGAGTTAATTTTGCTACATAACATACCGTGCTTGGATTTGTCACAGTCTAATGAACTTGAAACATTATTTATCATTTACGATGCCTTTTCTAAACACATTTGGCAACCAAATCCCAGCCAAATGCCTTTTTACCAAGGAGTTTGTTAGAGCAAGCAGGTCATTAGACACCAGGAAAACAATTTGTACCAAGAGTCAAATACTAAACTCAAACTTTCAGTCTCAAATACATACTGTGAAAGTAAGTGCACTTACTTATTTTTAAAATATCTGACTAAAAGGTGTGGGCAGTATTTTGATCATTGCTGGCAAGTTACAACATATAAGTTAAGCATCCTTGTTAAGTAGTGTAGTGGGCACACATACCACAAAACATGCCTTCGGGATCTTCTGTTACATTAGCCAAGTCATGACACATGTTGTGTACTGAGTATCATTGAAGGAATACAAACAAACAGCACACAGCAAAGCAATGCCATAAAACTGCAGGTAGACTTCAATGTTATATCACTCATAAAACAAAATCTTTGAACTAAAAACTGCACTATAGCCACTGCTACCTCAGGAAGCTGCGGTCTGCCTCTTGGAACACTTCATTCATGTACTATTTTAAGGAATGTGGATGTCTAAATAAAATTTTGTAGGCAAACAAGGTTATTCAAGGGTAAAACTTAGTTTATAATATTCAGAAACACAAGAGAGAAAAGGAATACAGAACAACACATTTTTACTGAGGTAGTGTTTTTGGAGAATGTGGTGATTAGGAGAGAAAGAAAGGCTTGTCATAACTCTTTCAGTACAAGTGTGCTCTTAGAGGTTTTCTCCACGACAAAGCTCAGCATGGGTTTCAAATAGAGAGATGGTAGTTTTGACATGACTTCTTTTCAAGAATGGATTTCTTCCCTATAAATAGCTGGTGATGAGGAAAGAAGTGCCTTGGTTGGTAATGAGTAGGCGGCCAAGTGTTTTTCTGGGTTCACCAAGCTGATCATTATTGAGCTGGTATCTCCTTTTCCCTTTCTGTTTAAAAATGAGTGTGGTCTTTCTTACAGCGTTGTTCCTGCTAATGGCGCAGGTACAGCTAGAGGTTGCTGCAGGGACAAAGACCTCTAAGACTTTCAACTGATTTATCAGAAAACTCTGTTATACCACCATCAGCTTATCATTTTCCTTTCCTCGAAAAGGAAAGTTCCAGCCAAGTGCTTTCTTACCTCTCTTACCTCCTGCAGCCCCTGCCCCATCTAGCATGGCATGGACCTCTGTGGAAAGGCCTACATTGTCTAATTAGGTGCAGAGAGAATTAGGAACACCTCAGTGAGGAGCTAAGATTGAAGTATTTATATGCCCAAGTCTCGAAGGGTTTTCTGCAGCTCAGAAACCAGTCACATCAATTTTTTGCCACAGACAACCACAAGAAAAGCTGGTCTCGGAGCACGTAGGACCATTAAAGGCATACAGAAGAAATCCTAACAAGTTTGCAAGGACATTAGTGAACTAACACAGTGTTATGGCAGGGAACACGTACAAGGGAAGTTCAAAAAGGAAAATTAATCCATCACATTCTCACCATGGTAATCTACCTTTTCTAGATAGTTCTATGATTCTTTGATTCTACCAGAGGAAGAGGGATCACAAGCAACCTTTCTGCAGGCCAGGATGCATTTAACTTGAGTACTCTACCTCAGTTCTTTACTGTATGAGATGCATATAACAATGATAAGTAGAGATACAAGTAACAAGGGAGCCTAAGTTACAGTTCAAGAAAGAAATCAATGCAGCAGCTAGGTTCCCCATCTTTATTTCTGGTTGACAGTGCAAGAGCAAGTAGTTTTGAGTAGTAAAATGCTTAAAGTTATCCCTGCTATCTTCTTTCACTATCCATCCCCTTGTTCCTTTTTGCTTGCCCCCGCAGTCCAAGTTTGGTTGTCAGAAAGGCAGCAAGTTATAAAACCGGAGTAAGCATTCAGACATTGAGCTGACTTCATTATTTAAGTTATAGAAATTTTGTATACTTTAGGGATTGTGTCTCTGTTGTTTGCATTTTAGCAACTGTGCCACGCCCACTCCCATCAACCCTGCTGTGTACAGGAGGTCACACTCCTTTTCTAACAGTGGGATGTTATGCTTTTGTGTGACTCTGTGTGTGCGTCTGTATCCAATGTTAAACCACTTCCTCAGGCTTCAAGGAAAGGTTCTTGAAAAAGGTGGTGTGCAGAGGAGTGGATATAGAACAAAGCTATTGTGGGCAAGGGGAGGGAAAATAAAACACTAAGGTAAAGCCAACAAAGGGGTTTATTAGTACTCTGCTTGACAGTGCTGGTTGATTCCAAGGTCTAGCTATTGTGGTTGCTGATGCAGAAATGACAATTGATTATTGGATAAGGTGCATACTATAAAACTCAAGTTGGTATTTTAAGAGATGCTTTGAATTTCTTCTGTTCTCTGACAGTTTGCCGTTTCATGCATACCTCCTAGATGTCAACTGCCAGTTCTGCATGCTGCCAGGACAGACTAGCTATTAAAATCCAGCTGGAAGTTAACAAGTTGAATCTGGCCCAACGGCTTTTCCCTGGAGGAGGCAAACCAGCCAGCTGCCTCTAACATAGCTAGGCTGCAAGCATCTATCACCCCACAATGTCACAGCCTTGGAGAAACCAGAGTACTGCAATTTTCTTCAAGTGTGGAAGAAAGAAGAGTCAGCAGAACTGCAAGCTGCTGTTTATCAGAGTGGGAGAGGAGACAGGAGCAGAAGAGGTTGGCCTCCAACACAGCTCAAGGTTGTCCTGAGTTTCTGCTGCTGTTGCCTCCCAAGAAGAAACCAAAAACTGACATCTAGTCCACATGTCTAGTGGTTAAGGCAGGACCATCTTAGCTTAAATAAAAAAATAACCATCAGATCTTTTATTGTGGGTTATCTGTAAAGTCCTCAAAATACAAAACAAACAAAAAAAAGTCTTTGGAACTGAACTAGAAACACTGAAATGGCAAATGTGCTAATCTCAAACCTTTCCCCTCACTCAGCAGTCAAAATTGTCAGTTTGATATACACAAAGGCATAGATCACACCAAGCCAGGTTTAGAGAAATCTTGGAGTTTTCTCATCCCTTTGGAGAAGATTCCTGTGGTGACACTCAGCTGGAAAGATGGGGAGTCACAGGCTCTTCCAGGCATGGAAAATGTTACTGAGTCCCCATGGGCAGCTGTAACTTTCCTGCCCATTCATCAACTTTTCCTCAAAGTTTCCTGTGGCTCAGGACATCATCCTCCAAATGCCTTTTTCTGCATACACCATCCAGCCTACAGCATTTAACAAGATATGGTGAAGTGGGATTTAGAACAGGAAAAAAATAAAATTAAATATTCTGAAAATCTTTCGAAACATCATCTTTCATAAAGAGGGGTGAACATACGGCTGATTTGCCTTTTTCACTAGTTCTCCACCTGCTGGTAGGAATGTTTCTACCCTATAACACAAGAGAGTTTGAGGGAAGGTACCTATCCTTAGAAACAGGAATTGATACAAATTTTAGAAAACAATGCCAAGAAAGGAAAGCTATACACATACTCTCTCGCTTCTGATCTTTGTAGTTGAATAACTCCACCATTTCCTACAAGAAAATCTCTCTTATCATAAGAGACCATGACTCAATATGACTAAAGAAAAAACATTGTTCAGCCCAGACTGACATCAACTCCTACTGCTGTCTCCCAAAACACTTCTTTCTCAAATTTTCCCCTCTCTCAAACAGAGATGATGATTAAATAAAAATGCGTTCATTAAAATAAGGAGAGGCTTAAGTATACGATTTTAGAAACAAAGCAGTTGGGAGATTCTGAAAACAACTGCTGTATCAGTTTAGTCTTTGAACTGTTTAAACTATGGATTAGTTCAATCTCCTTCTAGCTGCTGCTCTTGCAGACACATGCTAGTTCAAAATAGGATGCATCAAAATAAATGAATAAAAAAGCATACAAAAGTGAAGAAGCTGATCCAAACATACGTAAGTGTCTTTGGCAATGCTAGGCACAAATACATGAAAGATCAGACCAGTTTAGCTGAACTGATACATCAACTTCCCACCATACCCAGGAAGTGCACAAATGTAAGATTCTGCTTAACAGCTGGGGAAAAAAATGTTAGTCTTCATAAATGACAAAATAACTTCTGCTTACAAATGCAATACAGTTTCAAACATTTTCTTGTGAAATCTCCTATCTTTACATACTTATTATGCAGAGCATCTTCACACACTAAGAAAACAACCTTTCTGAGGAAGACACTAACACAGAGAGATGAGGCTGAACTTTGCTCAGCTGTACTTGCAGTGGTAGGAATCCATCATCAGCTTTCTACCTCACAAAGCAATTCTACAAAAACTGTTGCATATTGGTTGTGTATTGGTATTCCTTGCTTAAATAGTCTTGATATAAGCCCTGTTTGACAAGATATTTAAAATCAGTAGCACTGAGTCTGGTCTAACAGTGGTAATATGTGGTTTTGGAGCAGGAATAAAAACATGTACAGAACAAAAAAAACAAAACAAACCCAAACAAACAAACGAAAAAGATAAGCACAAATGAAATAGTGAATCTAATCAGGTCTTAGAAGTTGCAAGACCATATATACCAACCTTAAAAATCCTACTTTAAAATACAGGTGCATACAAGTCAAGTATTTTCACCTGCATGTTGCCAGTAACTTTACCATGAGAAAAATTACACTCAGTTATAATCAGAACATAAAATGGGAATTCTGGTTTTCACCTAAATAAGACATAAATACCATAGGAAACATTTTTTTAGTAGAGAAGGAAAAGGAAAAAAAAATCTAACGCTCAAGAAACTAATTCCAAATTCCTTTAGAAGTAAAAATTAATTTGTTGAACATATTTTCAATAAATCCTTCAAACCCATGAAACATGAGTCAAACCAACTCCTAAAGCACTTTTAAAAAGCAGTATACAAACTCCCTTTGATCGACACTGGAGACATAAAACCCACCTACAAGGTCAGCTGTAGAGAATATCAAGAAAAGCAGGGGCCACACAGAAGCACTTGCCTACACAGACAAAACAAATACAATACAAATACAATTCATATAAGATTTCAACACATTTTCAAGTCCTTTTGGAGTTGGCAGAAAATACAGGTTCCCTTGAGTCCCATTGAAACTATAAAGTTTACCCAGGTCTCAGCTTTGAGAGTCTGAAATAACTGTGCTTTCCACAGTGTATTTTGTGTTGACTACCAATGTTAGAAAAAACATACACATACTTCTTTAGTTTGTTTTTTTTTTTCTCCTTTGCTCTCCAAGTCAGTAAGTGACCATATGTGACAATACAAAGAATAAAGTATAGCACTCTACGGAAATTCTAAAACAAACACATCACTACAAATACAAGTATTAGAGATAATGATCAGTAACTACAATGTAAAGAAAACAATGTTTAGGAATTAAACAGAAGGCAGAAGCCAATCAAGCATCAGTGCCATAAAGCAAAACAATTTAAGAGCCAAACCACTGCTCCCTCCACTCTGCAAAATAAAAAGCCCAGGCTGATAACTCTGTAGTCCCAGACAGGAACCAGAGGAAAACAATAATTTATTTACATATACTGAATACTATGGAGAGTTTAATATTGTTGTGCAAGTGAACATACCAAGATTAGGAACTTGGCAGAACATCCTAACATGCTTTCTAGGCAATCCTGAAATTCAACCTAAGATGTCAAGACTCTCCATTGACTCTGCTGCTGTACAAGTTTCAGCTTTTATGCTGCTTTAATAGATTTGGACAGAAGGAGATTTCTTTATTTGGCAATGAATTTCGTAAACTCATTGACATCTGTAAGAACATGGATGTCATACACAGGAACTGTGGGAGCTTTATGCACACAAAGTTTTCCAGGATGTATTGACTTATACTTTTGTAAAGTCAAGGATTGGAAACTACAGCAGTGAAGAACAAAATGGACCTTTGAAAGTTTCACAATGTAAGTTATTTTCATACACTTTTTAAGATTCATCTTAAAAGTGTTTTTCCACCATGATCACTTCTGCTATCATTCCATAATGGAATGATGTTTCAAAAAAAAAAAATTCACTGCAAATTTGGTCATCAGACTCTACCAGAATTTTCCAGATCAGAGCCTACCCTGGGGGGACTCTGCATCTTTACAAAAGTATTTATTTTCACAAGTTCACAATTCAAAATGTTGTTCACAAATGTGTTAAAACAAATGCTCTGCTTATATAAAGTTTGTGATGTGATTTAACTTCTACCACACACTTCCTGGATCACTCTCAAATCATAAATGAGGACACCTTAGTAACTAGCTACAATATACAGCCAGCTGAGAATGGATTTCACCTCATCTAACTCCACCAGCTAAGATCTTAAGGTTTTCCCCCTAGGTCAGCCCCTTGGGACAAATTACCATCTGGAGATGTTCATCCTCTTCCACTGGCTGTGGAAGAACCTGAAAGCCAAGTGGGCCAAACATCCCAGTTTCATTTCATTAAAAGCTAGATCAGGCTGAATCTAACCTTCAGGTGGTTTAAAGAAACAGTAAAATGAGTCCCTCTCTAAACTTTTATCTATGACAATCTTGTATTCTGCTTTCTGTAACAACCTGTGTGATGCAAGGGTGGTATAACTCTCGGGTAGGCAGCCAGATGTTTTCCAGTAGTATCTGTTTACAAGGCAGCAGCTCCAAACATATAATTTACATAAATACCTAGCTGAAAAAATTGAGACGATGCAATAAGATGAGGGTTATTTTGCCAATTATTTCACAAGAGGTTTGAAAATCACTCTGCTGTGCATTTGGTCGGAAACTATGACCATTCAGTGTACATGAATTCATACCATCTCCTTGAGGTTGCCTCTAAGGATCCCTTTTATCACAGTTTATTTATTACATTTAAAACGCCTTAACCACATAAGAAAATTACTTCTAGCTTATATTTCAGTACAATTACCTTTCAGTGGCTGAATTTCCAGCTTTGAGATTTAAGAGGATTTTCTGGGGCTTACTGCTTTTTTTTGTACATATGTGCATTTAGCTTTACTGTACTGTTATGCTATAGGAAATGAGGCACCCATACTCAGAGAACACCAGCTTCTAGTTAAATTCAATCAGCAGACAAACAACTGTGCCTTTGTCACAGAAGTCCAAGTTCAAATGCATAAGGATCAGATAATGAAGGAAAAAAAAGTCGTGTATGACACAATATGCTTTCACTTTATTTAAGAAGTGAATGCACAAGTATCTAAATCAGATGCTCTGGAACCAAAGCAGTTTAAATGGGTGCATTTTAAAGCCTAAAATATGTTTGAGAACTTGGATATTATAATAGCATATACCACATCAAAATTAAGCTAAAATCAGACTTCTTCTAGAGTCTTAAATTTAAAGGAAAGAAGACAAAAGGAACAACAAAACAAAAAAAACCCACAAAAATAAATGGTCCGAATCTCCAGTAATACTTTTAAAATTTGGTGGAAGAGGAGTTAAAGAACGAGAACACATTTTCAGAAACAAATTACTGTCTCAACATCCTTGTCTTTTATGTTCTGAATATGTAACAGGAAGTGGGAATTGTCAGAGGTATGTATAACTATGCCTAAATTATAGCTATAAAGCCAGTTAGCCTAATTCTTTGAGAACTTCTAGTTAGAATCTACTCAGATTACATGCAGATAATAAAAAGAATTAAACTAGGAAGCTGAAGGGGTTTTTTTGCCCACACATTATTTAAACATGAATCCAATTACTGAAGTTTTATGGAGCAACAGTCTCACTCCATTCAGTTTTCCCTAAAACAAAGATGATGTATCTGTATGCTGTGTTGAACAATCCTGAATTAATGTAGGCAAATGAAATCCCTTCTACAACATTATTCTGCTGTGGGAGGGAGTGTGGAGAAATCCCTTTTAGCATAATAAAAATGATGGTGATATAATGAATAATTATCATGGGATTTTACAGCTGGAAGGCATGGTAGTTATTTCAAAGCTATTTGTAACCAACAGGCTTATAAAAAGCTAGAATGTATTACATATGTGCTGAAGGTAACTGCAAGCATATATTAAATCCCAACATCTGAAATAACGAATGGATGTTTGTTTCTACACTAACTACACCTTTTTATCAAATGTGGGCTGACAAACAACTGAATTAATTATCAGCCTTTTAAGAAAACAGACATGAGGACTTAAAAATAAACTGCCAAGAGATGAGAGCTCTTCTTTCCTTCTCTGACCACTACATCTTTCCCTTCCTTCCAGCAGAAATCTGGTTTCTGGTGAAATGGTGGATAAGCCCTGGTAGACTAATTAGTCCCAGCTGCCATTCAAAAAAAGGCTGATGCCAAAAAGCAGAGCCCCCAAAAGGTGGCATTGCCAACGGTTAAGATGCACAAGAATGGGATTCCAAATACCCAGGTCCTGGAGTCCTTTGGTAATTAAAAGAGCAAACAACGGGATTTCCTTCTCCTGAAGGAAGAAAAATCTGAAAAGGAAAAATAAGGAAAAGCTGTGTCTGAGTCTGCAGTCATTCTGTATAACAGCCCTGAAATGCACGAACTACTTCACACACCATGGAGAACTTTTAACTTTTTGCCCTATACACCTTGAGTTACAAAAACAACAATATTTGGTAGGTTCTGAGGTAACTTATTTTGTTATCATGAGGCACTGCTGTGATACCACTCAAGAGTCCAAAAAGTAGTCCAACTGTGAAAGCAGCCGTTTTATCACCCTCTTTGAGGTCACACCCTCAAAATCACTTTCAGAGCAGTTAATTTTCCTACTCAAAGCAACAGGCCCACGTTCAGGTGCATCTCCCAATTCCATGGTCCACATGGATATCTCAAGATTGTTGCCTGGGGCAGTGTGGTGGTTTGTCCTTGTTTGGCTGCCAGGCACCCACCAAACTCCTCATATCCCCTCCTCAGCAGGACAGGGGGAGACAATCAGATGAGAACACTCACGGATAAAGATAAAGACAGGGAGATCACTTACCAAACTAAATATTCTTTTGCTATATGAGAATAACAGCAATAGGATCAATTTTAAACTCCTGGAGAGACAGAGAGAGAATATGAACTGTCTGCATATGCCCTTTCAGTAGAGCCACAGTCTTTGTTTTCAACCAAAACATGTTTGTCTCATTACGGTACACTTATAAAAATGCCAAAATTCCCATCTTAGGATGCATCATTTTGTCTCCTCTCTTGCAGATGTCTGTGCTGCTCTAAGTTTTTGATCCATGCAGCAGCTGATGTAGCAAGGTTTGAATGGGGAAGCAGTGCATTCTCTGACACAAGGTTGGTATGTACATTCCTCACTAGCCTGTGCCGAAGGGCTAGAAGGAAGGAGGGATTGCTACAGATCTTTTAACACGCTGCCCTGCAAAGGAATGTTGATGCAGAATCCAGTGATCTGATTTTTAATAAGAAAGGAGTGGCTAGTCCTGGTAACACACATGTAGTGTGAGCAGGTTCAAAAATACTCCCAAGTGTAAGAGCTGTTTTGGTAGGGGGAGCGTGGGGCACTTATATGATATGGCCCGAAGAACTACTTGACATTTCTGTATAAAAAATTATCACTGATGCAGGAAGACTGGACCTTATATCCATATTTTCCTACACGCATCTACCCTTTGTAGTCTTTATTCTGCAAGACAATAAACTAAGGTATGCTTCAAAAGAGTTTTTCGAAAATGCAAGTGATACACTTGAAAAGCCGATTTTTTTTCAAAATGAACTTTTCTTTAAAAGCAGAGATGTTGCATTTCAGTTGTCAGGAATTTAAAGGGACAATGCAACTAACAATGACGCATGCTTATTTTAACAGTATAAACCATAATACTGCTGGCTTGACTCCCTTAATGAATTAATCTTTGTTAGAAGAGTGGCTATAAAGAAGGTTCTTAAAAGACCCCAAAGACATTATAGCACTGATGGTTTACCATTATGTGGTATAGCAAAGTTTTACTCAACAGTTCTAAAAGCAGACATATGGAATCCATTAAACCCCTCTCTTTTTTGTGGTATAATTCTGAATGGCTGTATTATGCTTCTTATTTAAAATATGGATTGTAACTTCCACTACCAATTAATAAGAGTTCTACATGTTGCATGCAATTTAGAAGATACACAAACTTTGTCATCGGCACCTAAAACTGAAGCAATGTCATGAAGAGTATTTCAGTTAATCATAACAAATAGAAGATTAATACGATGAGAGACAAAAAACTTTGACACTAATTAAGTCAGGGACACACAATTTAGTTGCTGTTAAAGTTAATGAAGAGGTGTTTCTCCCATAAATCCCCTCCTATTTTGAATATTTTGTGGGGTTTTTTATAAAAAAAGGTATACATTGCTATCCTCTGCCACACATGCATAATCATACTCAACCACAGTATTTCTAAGAAAGGAATCTACATTTAATTTTATAAATAAATAGTTTTAAGAAGAAACCCACACACAAAACTAATAAACTCAACTAATCTTCCTTCCATAATAAACACTGCCTTCTTCACTATTCCTCCTTGTGCCTCATTCTGCTCTTAGAGCAGCAGCATCTTTTCCCACCTTCCTTTCTTTACATTAAAAAATAAGAAATCCTGATTAAAGCAATTAGGTCTTAGTATTATATGTGGTTTCTTAATTCAGTGGAGTTCAGTATGAACCTACAAAATTCCTTACTTCAAGACCATTGTTATGATAAAAGATCCCAAAAGGCAAGGACCTACCACAACACGTGCTCAGTATTCAAGTCACTATATTCTTGCAAAGCATTCTACCCAAATAAAGAATAGCAAGGAATTAAAGTTTCAGAGATTTAGAAAAATATAGCTGCATTGCACTTGCATATGTACTTATGCATATATGGACTTTCAATCAAAAACCACACAGCTGACTAACTAAACAAAAGCAACACAGGAAAGCTCACTTATCTTTACTTGGATCTCTATCACTGTGAAATGTAGTTAAAATGCAAAATACACCAGGTTTAGTAAACTTCTCAAGTAGTTAAGAAGAAAGATTTTCAAAGACACAAATAACAGTGAAGGAACTAACTCCATTCTCTTACTGAAAACTTTAAATTTTAAAGTGTGTATTACCACCATATTCAATTTAACACAGTAACATTTAGCACCAAAAAGTGTGAGCTTTTGCAGATCTAAGGGAATCTGGTAGTCCACAAATACTAAATCTCAGTCATATGCTGGCCAATAGAAGTAGATAGATTGAAGAAAACAAGAGGAAAGAAAGGACATTCCATTTACAACTGGTGTCCTCACATCCAGCCTTCAGCCTGCGAAGTGTTTCAGTACCAAGAAGATGAGGATGTGCAAGGTTCTTTGTTGAGCAGATCTGTGTCTCACTGTCATCACCAGTTTGGTTCAGTTCTGGTTGAGACCAAGAGGAGGTTATCATATACTGGAAGATGCTGACACTTCATACTTTTCAGCAGCTGTTAAATTTTACAAACAAAGCTGAAGCCAGACTTACGTGAATGTAATGTTCTCAGATAAATGCTTACTCAAAGAGATGCTCCCACCTGCAACTGCACAGCAACAGTGTTGCAGATTTTTCCTTCTTATTTTGACCTCACTGGCTCTGTTCTGAATGGGAAAGAGAAAGATCATCTCTACATGAAGAAAAGAGAAAGATCATCTCCACTGGACTGGAGGCTGGCTGATGTTGTGCCCATCTACAAAAAGGGTCGCAGGGAGGATCCAGGGAACTCCAGGCCAGTCAGTCTGACCTCTGTGCCAGGGAAAGTCATGGAACAGGTGGTCTTGAGTGCTATCATGAAGCACATGCAAGAGAACTGGGTGATCAGGCCCAGCCAATACAGGTTCACAAAAGGCAGGTCCTGCCAAACCAACCTGATCACCTTCTATGGTAAAGTGACTCAGCTGTTGGATGAGGGAAAGGCTGTGGATGTGGTCTTCCTGGACTTCAGCAAAGCCTTTGACACAGTTTCTCACAGCATTCTGCTACGGAAACTGTCAGTCCCTGGCCTGGACAGGTACACGCTCTCCTGGGTGGAAAACTGGTTGGCTGGCCGGGCCCAGAGAGTGGTGGTAACTGGAGTTAAATCCAGCTGGAGGCCAGTCACNTGCCTGGAGGAGAAGGACCTGGGGGATGTTGGTTGACAAGTGACTGAACATGAGGCAGCAGTGTGCCCAGGTAGCCAAGAAGGCCAATGGCATCTTTGCTTGTATCAGAAAGTGTGACCAGCGGGTCCAGGGAGGTTATTCTCCCTCTGTACTCAGCACTGGTGAGACTGCTCCTTGAATCCTGTGTTCAGTTCTGGAACCCTCACCACAAGAAGGATGTTGAGGCTCTGCAGCGAGTCCAGAGAAGAGCAACAAGGCTGGTGAAGGGGCTGGAGAACAGGCCTTATGAGGAATGGCTGAGGGAGTACTGGGGTTGTTTAGCCTGGAGAAGAGGAGGCTGAGGGGAGACCTCATTGCTGTCTATAACTACCTGAAAGGAGGTTGTGGAGAGGAGGGTGCTGGCCTCTTCTCCCAAGTGACAGGGGACAGGGCAAGGGGGAATGGCCTCAAGCTCCACCAGGGGAGATTTAGGCTAGACATTACGAAGAAAATTTTCACAGAAAGGGTCATTTGGCACTGGAAGAGGCTACCCAGGGAGGTGGTTGATTCACCTTCCCTGGAGGTGTTTAAGGCATGGGTAGACGAGGTCCTGAGAGGCATGTTTTAGTGTTTGATATGAATGGTTGGACTTGATGATCCAGTGGGTCTCTTCCAACCTGGTGATTCTATGATTCTATGAACCCAAGAAAAGGCTTTCCTTTGAAAAACAGATTTTACACTTTAGCTTCTTTCTGTAGTTATAAAACCTTGAGTACTTCATACAGCATTCATACAGCCAAGAATTAGTAATCAAATATAATACATAGCATATGTTCTCAGATGAGTCACTGTAAACATTATATTCTTGATTTGTTGGATTCTTTGTTGAGCAAAAATAAGCTAATTGTTGAACTATCTATAGAACACCAAAATTGTTATATCTGCTCAGGCAAGTTCATTGAGAAAAAAATCATATTTGAGTCAAAATGAAAGCATACATAATGATAGTTTTCAAGAGATCTCATTACTATTTTGCTTCAACTATTTGCAATTTTTCTCATAAATACGTCCTTCATGTTTTTAAGAGCACAGCTATCATATCTACCCATCACAACATTACTCTCAGGGTATTCTCCCAGATCTTGTAATACATTTGAGAAGATTTGAGTTCTTCAGTTCAATATCTGGAAAATTTCAACAGATCAGATAACATTATAAAACCAGAAACAATCTTTCTATGGAACACTGGGTGCAGTTTTTTTCATTGCTTTTGCATCCCACATACACAAAGTGAGCAAGGAATAGTATCAAATGCTTCTGCAATAGGGTTTACCAGTCTTTTAACCAATACGAAAGCTAACACAGTGGACAAGACAGAATTGCCTTGGAATTCACAATTCATGGTTCATAGCAAGGATCTCCGTATCAGGAATGTTTCTACAGTGTCCTCCACTGCATCGGCAATCTGTTAAAACCATCGTTGTTTCAACATAGAAATGCATCTCTCCCTACTGATAGTTTTTCAAATGGCAAAGTACTTGTCAAAAAGAACTGGCTTATGTTCAAAGAAAACAAAGCAACTTGGACAACAGGCAGCCAAGCTATAACAGCAGCTTTTAAAAGTAACAGTAAAAAGAAAAGTAAAGAAAACTAAGCAACTTTTTCTGAGAGATCTCATCTTTTTTTAAGGAACTATAAGAGCAATGCCTACTCCTATTATAGATACAGGTACCACTGCTGGTGGATATTAAGTTTCCAATTATTTGTTATAACACAGCTGAGAGTGATTAGACAGTTTACATATGACTACTAGGAGCCCAGTACACATACGTGGGCCATCAGCTCCTGCAGCCTAAACACAATTCTTGATTTAATGGATAAATGAATTTTGTTAAACCACTTCAAATACAGGAATGTTTTCTGAATCTGTCCATAGGCTGTTAGTACATTTCTATGAAGTCTCATTCCAAAGAGATCACAACGCACTTTGTCAGACCCAATAAAAACTACACCCTACAATCCCATATTAATGAATTGGATACCATTTTCTATGGCTGTTTGTAAGCTTCTACACTGACATCAATTGGTAATTATTTTTCTTTTTACTAGATGATAACTTTTCAATGAAATTTGTCTGTTTTTCACGAAAAAGGCTGAGCTTTTTATCCTACTTCTCTTCCTAACCTCCCCCAGCACTGGAAAACATTTATTTGTTTTTCTCTAACAAATACATTGGTACCTTTGCTCATTTTGCCAAATTAGCATCTCTGTGCTGCAGAAGCATAGTGACCTTGGTCCTAAAGGAAATGTCTGACACTTACGAAAGGGACAAAGTAAGGCTACAAATTCTCTTTCACTGCATCTTTTGCTGCTCAGTTCCCAGTTTCCAAAAACCTGACTTGTTCTTACAATTGCCATTATTAAAGATCTAAAATTCCTGTCTTGTAAGAAGAGGAAGGAAGTAATATGGCAGCACACTAATGCAATTTTGCAGCATTAATATATAAGTAAGCAATTAAACATGAATTAGGTAGCGCTAAGGAGCATCTTTTTTCATTTATAAAGGAACTGTCTTTTCACTCACACAAATGTATTGCAAGTCTGTCAATATACTGGAAACCAACGCCCTGATGTATCTTCAGGTTGAACTCCATGGGGAAGAAAAGGAAACTTCATAAAAAACCATGGTGGCTTTCAATATAAACCATATGAAACTTTGCAGTACATAGTGGGTCCATTTCTTGGAATTACCGACTTGAAAAACTTTTGAAATATCACATATAATTATAATGAAGGCCCTTGATCAATATTCTGCCCTTTGGAAATTTTAAGCAGAAGTCTGGCACCTTGACAGTGCTAATGCCAATCCAAAAGGAAAAGACTGCACAGGAAAATCAAAACTGTTCTCAAAGACCTTCAAGCTTCCTTTCCATTTGCATGCTCCTCAGGGATGATCTACAGATAAGATACACAGTCTATGTGCTAAAATATACTTTCCTGACTGGAGCCCAGTGTTTGGAGGTCCATTTTCCCCACTGAATAACACCAACTAATTTACTGAATGTACAGCCCTGAGACCTTTAGGGCCATCACTTCCAAGATTCTAGTAGTACATGCTGTAATATCAACAGGAATTTATTCTTTCCTACTACTTAAGTGATCTGAGTAGCTCTCAGATTAAACTCACGAAGGAAATCAGTCTCAAATGATCTTGGTAAAATAGAAGAGCCTGGACTTACTGCTTCATTGATTATAATTATTTTATTATTATTATTATCCCCAATGTGAAAATGTAACCATTCTCATAACTGAAGAGTACTTCTCTAAGACTAACTGAAAAACTCTTCACCTTTTCTTTAAGTTGTCTTGTTTCTGGATTCAATGAAGACTACTGAGCTGAAGGTAAGCAAGCCATTGGCCTTATATTTTTAAGCTATGTCCAGCAAGATGTGATAGGCATCAAAATATAATGTCAAACAGTTGAAATATTTTAAGGCTTTTACTTTTAACCCCAAAATAAACCAAAAGCAGATGACTCTTGTCAACAATTTGCTAGTTGCTTAGTACACTCTGACTACTATGTTCTTGAATGCACACTATATATCTGGTTGGTATTAAAAGTCCATAATGAAGAACATATTTACATCCTGTATTTTTCCAGCATTATCCACTATATTATAGGATTAATGGACCTACAGTTCAGGTCAGGAGCCAAATCAGTCTAATAAAATATGAAGCATTTATCTACTGAATGGCTGGAAAGGGCAAGTCTAAAATGCTAACAAGAGTGTATGCCCCTAAATCTCATTCATGCCTTTAAGATATCAGATGCTAAGACTATGCTGAGTTAAAAAAAAAAAAATTAAAAAATAAGAAAACTAAAAGAAATCCCATTTTCTTATTTTTTATTGAGCATTAGTTACAAGCTTGGCTCTCTGCAGGAAAACAGGCTGCTTTCCATCTCACCTCAGCTACTTCTAAGGTACCTAAGGCCTCATTATAAACTACTTAAGACATGGAAAATACTGGGCAAATTAGCAAAGGAGCACAGTCCTACCAGAACCAAGTCAAAAACACTGGATAAGCAGTATTAGTTCACAGACATAGCCAACTGCCACAGCATTTTGCCTTGTGAACCAATTAAACACTTGTGAACATTCTTACTTCGCTCAAGTCAATGAAAGATGAGCTACTCATTACATAGGGCCAGGATTTTGCATGCATCTTTGCCCAAAAAAAACTTACGGAGCAGTTTGAAGAAACATAAGTACACTACCCTGAAGTTTAAGCATGAGGTTTTGACCATCGTGTTGCTGTTTATGGAGAAAGCTTTCAAAGAACATGTTGAATAAAGGCACTAAAAGCAGAAAACACTAAGGAAGAGTTCTTTTGAGTTATAAAAATCTGAACAAAAAAGGTGTGTAGCAGAATGCAAGCAGACAGAATAAACAAACTAAATTCTGTTAAGAAATGTGCAGTCCTTATCATTATAGCATTGTTAGAAGTCTATGCAGGGAGCAACTCTGTAGTCACATTTTCAAGATAAAGAAAGGTGGACTAAATAGTTTCACCAAGGTTACATAGGTTGAGATCCAAGAGCGAAAATAGGTTGTCTGTACCCTGAAACAGCTCCTTATCGTTGCTGTCATCTTATCTTAAATCTTTAGTAAAACTGAACATTATCAGTGCAAAAACATAGTTCACAGAGCTCCTTAAAAAATACAAATTACTAAATCTTAAAAGATTTCAAAACTTCCTACAAATTTTTCTTCCAAAACAAAAAAATGATCCAATAACACCATTTTCAATAAAGACGGGGGTTTTGCAGGTCAGGTAAGGAAGAAGGTAATATTTCCAGTAAATATGGAAGTTCGAGCAATAAGCTCAGAAAGAAAATTAAGGATTGGCAGGGTAAAGAAAGGAGCTTATACAAATTTGGAAAAAAACATGATGGAACCATAAGTGCTAAAAAAAATATGCTAAAGGTGCACATGACTGAGAGGAGGAGCAGCACTCATCTAATTAGAAATGGGGAAGGTAGAAATGCAGACTAGGTATCTTCAAACACAGTGAAGAAACACCAGTCTGGAAAAGTACAACTCTGGAAATACTTATGTATTACCACATATCTGAGTTACAGAAAGACGTATGGACAATTCAAACTCTCACTGTTTCCACACTACACAAATACACACTTAGCTGCAGGACGTTGCTTTAATTCAATCAAACAGCACTGTGCTTTACATCCTGCATGTATTTAGTACATTCAAAACATCCACCAAATCTTCTATCATCCTCCCTGTTTTCAGCCCAAGGCATCAGAGTTCAAGGCATCAAGCAATGATGATGGACCAGACTTGGAAATCTTCAGCTAGAACAGATGGAGCTCATTTGCTGTTCAGATATGTATAACTTTATCTCCTCATCTTGCAGAAATACCATTAAAAATGGAAATAAATGAAGTAGCTTCTGTATTTCAGATGCACATAAATCATAGCAGGCTGGGTCTCATCCAGAAAGAACAACACTTAATGGCCACAGGGCTATTTTTTAATTCAAATCAGAATTCACTCATAAAGAGCATAAAAAATAAAAATTGATTAAATTTACCTGTGCACTCTGGGTTCTCAGCATTCAGCACATTTCAAGCAGAAATTAAAATCAATATTTAGCAAGGGGCTACTAGCTGGGGGTTTTTTTTGTTTTTCTGTGGGAACACAAATACAGTCTTAAAGACAACTCATATGCTTGGCTCACATATAGATGAGGTTTGTATTATGAATAACAAGACTCTCCAGAACTAAAGAAGAGACATTGGCATCTCTGAGGAGGTAAAAACAAACATGCTACAAACGTAGCATACATGGGTTTTATTCTTAATATAAGAAATATACATTTCTTAATTTTGAGAATGCCTAAATTTTTAAAATTATACTTGCATTTTCAGATAAGTTAGTCAGTAAGGTGTCCAAAGAATCTCTAAGTGCAGGCCTCTTTGAAACATATGAATATCACAGTGTGAAGTGCTGAAGTCTGAAGTCTTTTATAATTTAAAAAAATCTGATATAATTATCTTATTTTGGTATAAAATAAAGTAAAACATGATTTGTTTCTTATGAATATGTAAATTGGTTTTGTAGCAATTAAGTCAGCCTACTGCAAATGCCTACATACATGTAAGAACTCCATCATTTGTATCTGAAAGTTAATAAAATGTCAGAATAAAACCCTATTTAAATACTTTTTCAGATACATATCTTGTAATCAAACAATAGCAGTAATTTCTCCCCACTACTCTGTGATGCAGAGTCACGGGTTTTGCTAGCTTACCTCTGGTAGACATGGGAACACAGACAACTTCTCATTGGATAGAGCCAACACTTCCTAAATCTCTTAGATCATTGCCATCGAGGTAATGTTCTAAATGCAAGTGTTAACTCAGTCTATAAATTTAGGGAGGCAGAAAACCCATTTATGTGTTTATTATTCTTCATAGTAACCACGTACATGCCTAGAGATTAAAACTAGGTCCTCTTAGCCATGCAAGTCACCAATGTACTGTAATAAAACACTACCCTCGGCATCAGAAGAACTGAGGCACAGAAGTGAAAGATGACTTGGAGTGTCTGCTTAAGATGTGAATGCTCAGCACATAAAACAAAAGCCTCTTTGCAGACACACATGCAAAAATCCATTGTGGGGGTGATGGGGTAGAAGAATCTGGTTTTAAACATACTGACCAGCTATGTGGGTAAGAGAACCAGGCACCTTGGATTCAGATTTCATGCTCTCACCACTAAACCACAATCCCTGCAGAGCATTTAAGTAAAGCTGTAAAATGGAACATCAAACAGCAAATGCAAAGCTCTAGGATGTACTTGAATATTATCAAGAGCATTCAGCTAATCAGATTTCTCCTTGGCTAAACATATGTAAACAAAAGAGAAATTATTCCATACAGTAGAATATTATGAGGATCTCTACATGGTTACTACAAGGAGAGAGGGGTAGTGCTTCTGTTGCAAGCTATGCATGAATGACAAAAATCAAGAAACAAATTAACACAGTAACAGTGATGAAAAAAGTCAGCTATGTTTGTGGCCAAGCAAAATGGTTAATGCTGCAATTTTGTAAGTTAGCAGTGTGACATGCAAATGCAAAAGAAGGATAACACTAAATAGTTCTAACGTTAAATCACTTCAATACAAGCCCCTTGACAAACATGCTGTTCCTCCACAGCACTGCATTTCATTGTGCACTTTTTTCTCATTGCATATCTGCTAGGCTTAATTGTGACATGAGGTATTTTCAAGAAGCATCAAGCCCCAAAAGGCACACACTATATGAACTTCACAAAAATCTAGAATCAAGTACCATTTTCTGTAGAAACAGAAGCTTCGTAATGAAAATTTTACATGCAAATTGATACGCTGAGCAAAACCATTGCGCACTCCAGTAGTAGCCAATAATGCTTTAAGGAAAGCAAAAAGAAACCTCCTGTTGGTAAAGGCAAATTCATCTCCAAACTAAGAGCATTTCCAGGCTGTGATACTCAAGTATAAACCTAGAAGCATAAGATTAAGTAGCTCATCTGAAAAATTCTAATCTTAATAAGTGTAGGGTTTTTTAATATCCATATAAAATATTTCCCATTTTAGACTGCAATGAACAAATCCCAGATTTAGCAGAAATGGCTACAGAGACCTGTTGTGGTGAACATCCACCTAGTCATATGATGTAGGCACAATCAATCACTTTGTTTCTATCTTTGCCCCAATTCCTAGCAGGGTTGACTAAGAAAAATAACTTAACATGTTTTTTTCAGAGGTACTGAGCATCCCTACACCTGGGTCAGGGCAATCCCCGATTTCAATACAGGATGGGGGATGTTGTGATAGAGGGCAATCCTGCAGAGAAGTAGTTGGGAGTGCTGGTCAATGAGAAGCTCAACATGAGCTGGCAATGTGCACTCGCAGCCCAGAAAACCAACCATACCCTGGGCTGCAGCAAAAGAAGCATGGCCATGAGGTCGAGGGAAGTGATTCTGCCCCTCTGTTCCTCTCCTGTGAGACCTCATATGGAGTATTGTGTCCAGATCTAGAATCCTCAACATAAGAAGGATATGGAACTTTTGGAAATGGTCCAGAGGAGTACTATGAAGATGACCAGAGGGCTGGAGCACCTGCCATACAAGGACAGGCTGAGAGAGTTGGGTTTGTTCAGCCTGGAGAAAAGAAGACTAAGGAGACCTTACAGCAACCTTCCAGTACCTGAAGGAGGCCTACAAGAAAGCTGGGGAGGAACTGCTTACAAAGGCTTACAGTGATAGGACTAGGGGCAATCAATGGTTGTAAACTGGAGAAGGGTAGATTTAGATCAGACATAAGGAAGAATTTCTTCACTATGAGAGTGGTGAAGCACTGGAACAGTTTGCTGAGGAAAGTTGTGGCTGCCTCATCCCTGGGGGTGTTCAAGGCTAGGTTGGATGGGGCCTTGGGCAGCCTGATCTAGTGGGATGACCCTGTCCATGGCAGGGGGTTGGGAATAGCTGATCCCTACAGTCTCTTCCAACCCGAACTATTCCATGATCCTCATTCTCTTTTACCTATGAAGGAACTTGGGCTTTTATAAACCCAGAACTCAATTTCTACACTTATGAGAGTTACCCCTCACTTCAGAGAGGTGGTCAGGGAAGCATCCCAAGCACTCCAAAACAGCAATCACTAAACAGAAGAATTCAATTAATTCAATAATTTTCAAAGACACTATCACAGTAGGCATGTTATTAAGAATGAGGCCACTGAGTTCGCTAAGCCCATATAAGCAGAAAACAAAGACCATGGTGGATGAAGTACCATTGCTACTAACCATGCCACTGGGTCTTCTAGATTATGAAGTGTCAACACACATATTTTTTTGAAGCTGTCCACATCCAAGGATATGAACTACATATGTAGCTGTTTATCAGCTAGAGTGCGTACACTGAGATTAAAAGCAACGGAACGTAGCTGCAGCTAATAAGGAGAAAGAATATTAAAGTGGGATTTTTCTAAAAAGAAAAAAAACACAGACAAAACACCTTTACTGCAGCAGAGACACAGAAGCCAAGTAAGTCACTGAACTCTTTCACTGCATGACTGCTGGTAGAAAACTGAGCATGGAAAAACCACTGCAGCTGACGTGGTAGGAATACAAGCCCTAAATGGAGGTTTTCGTTCAGGTCAATCTTTGTTGAATTCTAATCCTTCTCAGGTGACATTACTTGTATTCGAACACATCCAGTTGATCTCTTCAAATATTTTCCTTCCTCTCCTCCTTAAGCCTTCCAGAGTGTGTTTAAGTAGCACAGAATAATGTTATTTTACCCAATGAGAGTCATATTA
This sequence comes from Piaya cayana, assembly GCA_013389865.1. Taxonomy (NCBI): domain Eukaryota; kingdom Metazoa; phylum Chordata; class Aves; order Cuculiformes; family Coccyzidae; genus Piaya; species Piaya cayana. The sequence continues at coordinate 23,348 of WAAB01015547.1, forward strand.
CATAAGGCTCAATATGCAGTAGTTTCACTTAGTGGCTGCTTGAAAAGCTATTAAGAGAAAACAATATGAAACCAAGTCTGTCTTCAGATTCAGGTTTAATAGAGTCACATTTCAACCCTTTTCCAAAAGCTGAAAAAGCCCAACATATTGATGCCACTGCTAATGTTACAATAACTGGAATAAAAGTTGGAAGCAGCAAGACTTTTTCCAGGAGTCTGATGGAAAGAACTGAAAGTAATGAAAAAGATTTCGGGTTCTCAAATATAGCAGTAGCAAGGTGAAGTAGAGCTCTTAAAAAAAGAGAAATACTTGACTTTCAGTCTTTCTGTAGGATCTGACAGTAACATTGCATAAGACAACAAGATACCAGAGCAAGCACCACTTCAGAAATGTACACTGTACCTAAGACAGATTGACACTATTCCCGGATTTGTGAAAAAAATGAGTGAGAACAGAGTCAGATCTAATTTCTTAATTGTACCATTCACAATGTACGCTGGACACTAAACTGGGAGTGTCAATCTCTTGGAGGGTAAGAAGGTTCTAAAGAGGGATCTGAATAGGCTGGATCAATGGGCTGAGGCCGATGGGGTGAGGTTTAACAAGGTCAAGTGCAGAGTCCTGCACTTGGGATACAAAACCCAACACTACAGGCTTGGGGAAGGGTGGCTGGAAAGCTGTCTGGCAGAGAAAGACCTGGAGGTGTTGGTTGACAGCCGACTAAACATGAGTCAACAGTGTGCCCAGGTGGCCAAAAGGCCAGCAGTATATTGGCTTGCATCAGAAACAGCGTGGCCAGCAGGAACAGGGGAGTAATTCTCCCCCTGCACTCGATGCTGATGAGGCCACACTGACTTGAATCCTGTGTTCAGTTTTGGGCCCCTCACTACCAGAAAGACATTGGGGTCCTCGAGCACGTCCAGAGAAGAGTGACAAAGCTGGTAAAGGTGATGGAGAGAAAGTCTTATGAGGAGCAGCTGAGGGAGCTGGGGTTGTTTAGCCTGGAGAAGAGGAGGTTGAGAGGAGACCTCATTGCTCTCTACAACTACCTGAAGTGAGGTTGTAGAGAGGAGGGTGCTGGCCTCTTCTCCCAAGTGACAGGGGAAATGACAAGAGGAAATGGCCTCAAGCGCCACCAGGGAAGATTTAGGTTGGATGTTAGGAAAAAACTTTTCGCCGAAAGGATCATTGGTCACTGGCAGAGGCTGCCCAAGGAGGTGGTTGATTCACCTTCCCTGGAGGTGTTTAAGGCACAGGTGGACGAGTTGCTAAGGGGCATGTTTTAGTGTTTGATAGGAATGGTTGGACTCGATGATCCAGTGGGTCTCTTCCAACCTGGTTGTTCTATGATTCTATGATTCTCTCCATGTTTCCTCCACAACTATTACTAAAACCAAACAGGCATAAGCTAGGTATCTGATTTTTTTCCAAACCACTTTTGCAGAATGCTTGTGGTTGAAAGGGACCTCAGGCAGTCATCTTGTTCAATGCCTCTGCTCAAGGAGGGGACCATAGACATAGTTGCTCAGGATCACATCAGGATGGCTTTTGAATAGCTCCAAGGTGGAAGTCTCCACAAGGTCCTTGGACAACTTGTGTCAGTTCTTATTTATCCTTACAGTAAAAACAAAACAAAACAGGAAGTGTTTTTTCATAATCAGAGGGCTTCAGTTTGTGGCCATTGCTTCTTGTCCTGTCACTGGGCAACCACTGAAAAGAGCCTGGCTCTGTCTTCTTTGCACACTTGTTTCAGAGGCCTCCTTTGAGCCTTTGCCAGGCTGAACATCCCTAGCTGTCTCAGGCCTCAGTCTTTTGTCATATCAGAAATGGTCCAGTCCCTTAATTACCTTTTTTACCCTTCATTGGACTTTCTCCAGTATGTTCATGTCTTTCCTATGCTGAGGACCCCAGAGATGGACCTATTACTCCAGGTGTAGCCTCATCAGTGTGGAGCAGATGGGAACCTCCCTCCACCTACAAGCAAAAGTCCTTCCAATTCAGCTCAGGATTCCACTGGCCTTCTTGGCTGTAAATCACATTTCTGGATCATGTTCAACTTAGTGTCCACTAAGACTTGCAGGTCCTTTTTCTGCTAATGTCAGTCCAGTTCTCCAGCCTGTTGATGTCTCCCTGGATGTTAGGGGAGTCGGGGGTGGGATGTGGGGACACGTCCAGAATACTGCTGGCATAAGATAAGACAGTTTTAGCAAAGTAATAGACAATATAATCTTCTTCTGTACACAAAATTCAGCAAACCTGCATTCCCTTGTACACAAAATAGAAGTCTCTCCATTGGGTTACAGAAATTATGTGAAAGAGATGGACAGAGCATACACAGCACAACCTGGGAAGATAACAGGAGAATTGTCGACTGTCTTGCTGAGAGAGATACAGATGAGACTGAACTCTGTTATTTAAAACTAAGAGAATCCTTTGTTGTGCTAGTACATTACCTCAACACAGAACAGCCACATAATCCAGTGAACATAGACAAGTCCAAGAATCAAAACTAAAGACAAGATACTCAACTTTGTATGAAACTGTTAATCAAAAGGTTATTCTGTGTTCCTCTTCCTCCCTTGTGACATATCTGCCTACTCTTGCGAGACATCATCTGGAGTATTGCGTCCAGTTCTGGAATCCTCAACATAAGGATATGAAACTGTGGCAACGGGTCCAGAGGAGGGCTACAAAGATGATCAGAGGGCTGGAGCACCTCCCATATGAGGACAGGCTGAGAGAATTTGGCTTGTTCAGCCTGATGAAGAGAAGTCTCTGAGATCTTATAGTGACTTTCTGGTACCTTAAAGGGGCCTACAAGAAAGTTAGAGGGACTATTCATAAAAGCTTATGGTGATAGGATGAGGGGAAATGAGTATAAACTGGAGAGGGGCAGATTTAGTTTTGATATAAGGAAGAATTTCTCCACCATGAGGGTGGTGAGGCACTGGAACAGTTTGCCCAGGGAAGCTGTGGATGCCCCGTCTCTGGAGGTGTTCAAGGCCAGGTTGGATGGGGCCTTGGGCAGCCTGATCTAGTGGGAGGTGTGGCAGGCAAGGTGGAACTAGATAATCTTTAAGGTTCCTTGCAACCTATTCTATGATTCTGTCTTTGCCAAGCATAATTGCTGTTTCAATGGTTTTCAACTCACCCAATAAGTTTTATTACGGACAAGCTGGGTGTTGTCAGCACTGCTATCCATGTGCAGATTAATCTCCGCATGCACAACAGCCATTTGTCTGATGTGGATAGTTTGGGGGTTTTCTTTGGTATTTCAAAGGTGGCAACCATACGGCTGAGGAGACTGTACATTAGCGCAATTTGTGCATAACATATTTCAGCCAGCATTTAAATTCAAAGAAGAAAATAATGTGTCTGGATCAGGAAGTTTATATTTTGTCACATCATTGCAATTCACTAACACAAATACTGTTGTCTTTTTACAGTGTAAATTGGTACAAGTTTCTCCAAATATATAAAAAGTCTCAGATGTCTTCACTGCCACATATGTTCTACTTGAGAGTTAGTGTTTAGGCAACTGCGCAGTGATTAAATAAAAAAGCACCAGTTTAGGTAGCACTGTCTCTTCCTGCCTCACTACATTTATATTTGGATCTGGTTTTCACCAAGAAGAAAATCTTCACAAATCTCAAAAAATAGACAAAAATGATCACTTTGTCCCATATCACAATTTCATTCACTTTTTTCTGTCCTTTTTCTCCCCACAGCTTGTATATGCAAGCCCGTAAATGAGAAGAATGCTAGGAAATTTAATTCCCAATCTTCTGCACACTACCACCTAAAAAGAAATCTTAAGCAACAACTTCATATTTAAGCCACAAGCAATTGCATTAAAATAGAGTAAGATTAAAGCAGAAAACAAATTCATCAGAATGTTTCATTTAAGAGCATTTAAGTACAAACACAAGGATGAAACAGTGAACTCTACATGGCCAGAAAATGCTAGCACCCGCTCCATGAGCTACATTTTGATAAAGATCAGAGATGGGCATTGTTTAAAATCAAAGTGCTAAGAGGGAGCAATCCCAGTCTAGAGACATACAATTAAGGTCTCAAAGCCTTTTAGTCTCAGAGGAAGATCTACAGAGGAAAATATTGTGATGCTCCATCATTTTAGATAAGTTAGAATCATCATCTCCAGTCCAGGTCAGAACATCAATTTTCATATCAACTGAGTATTTTGAAATTGGATCATGTACAAACACCAATTTCTTGTAATTTTTCCTAATCTCCAGCTCTACTGCAGAAAGTGGGAATACAGGACACTACACTGGAAAGGTGACATTAATTAGAATGTCTGGCACACTCATTCTTTCACTCTTGTCTCTTGAATGCCCAACACAGTGTTGCACCATCATCTAACTTTAGGGAAGCACACACTGGAGAGACCACTGCCCTGATGCCTTTTGACTTCTTTCCTCCTCTGAGTTTTGAAGCAGTATTAGTGAAAATGTACAACTTTTCACATCATGGTAAACCCTGTGGGAGACAGAACACAGACACAGAGAAACTTAGCAGCACTACTTTATTCTCAAATCAGGCTCACACATTATCTTACTGACCACAGATACACACAGTTCAACAAGTATAAAAGTAGTGAATCTTGATCAATAAGTGTTCTTTATGCATGGAGCTGGCTGGTGACTGTACAAACAAAACTCTGCATCTGTCTGAGGGGAGTCAGGAACAAGATCTACTGGAGACTTCACTTCCCAAAGTGTATTAGTCAGAATTTAAGTATCAAAAAGTTGCACCTCAAACCTATTCCACTTCCTACACCAAAAATTATTTGGTAAGAGATTTAACAAGTTTTTAAACAGAATTCTACTGCCCCAAAAAGTGACACATTAATTCTGCACACGCAGAGACTTTGCAGCACCTGACTGACACTTTCCAAAGCGCTACATCTGCTATACAAGTACTACAAAGACAATAAGTATACAAACCATGGCAGCACCTAATTTTGGTGGCTAAAGCAATCCACAACGAAAGGATCAAGCTGCTACATTTCTGCATTACAAACAGCCAACATTTCAAAGCCAACAAAGCCATGCTTTTCACTCAGAAAATGTTTAGCAAATCCTGTAGCCTAAACAAATACAGAAGCTTCTCCAACTGCACCTGAACAAGACCTTGAGGTGAAAAGAGAAGGTACGTCTGAGGAAGTTAATTTTGTATTAAAAAATACCCGAAACAAAATAAATCTCTACCACAACAAAAACTGTGATTTTCAGGGACTATATCTGTTAAAGTTAAGATCTGCACTAATACATAATTTTAATACATGTAAGAAGATTGGATGTGGTGGGTCCTTCTCACTTGTTGATTTCAGCTTACTTCAGGGACTAACAATGAAGATATGTGCATCTGCACTACTCCTCAATTATAGAGGTAATCAAGTGTTCTTTTTTTGTATTTATTGAGTTTGGGGTATGCTTGATCTGATCAAAGACAGGCACCTACTATATGCTGAGTTAAATAGTATGGACAGCTGTACCAACTAGCACTACAATAAATATGAAAGAAAATGCAGACACTCATTGAAGATAATTACATGTAGTCACATGAATACCACCCCTAGAGTTTATGGACAAGGAGGACTTTTTGAAAAAGGATGTTATGGCTCAGGTATGAGCCTCTGAGTTTGATGTACGGTGTACTTGGAGAAACTTGCAACCTGTGATGGTCTGCAGGTTTGACTAGACAGCCCTTCCTAATCTACAGTTAGCAAAGATATTTCAGTATTTAAAAAACAGCTAAATTATCAGAAATGAAATGCAGATCATCTCAGGATAGTCAGACTCTTGGCAGAAGCAGCAACAGAAGGTAAAAAAGCAAAACAAACAGCTTTCAGAAAGACTATTGTTTATTCCTTTATGCCTTGAATTTTGACAGTGAACACTTCTTCCACTCTCCATCTTTTAAATTTTTTCATTAAAAGCAGCTTATGGAAACAACACCATGCTAAAATACTTTATCATAGTGATTATGCTGTCCTATATATTGTGAATAATACATTGAAGTGAGAAACTGCATTCCTGCTGTCATCATCTTAGCTTTCCTATATCAGTATACAACCTTACTTTTGGTATTTGACATGCATTTTGAACTGGTCTAGTAAAAGATTTCAGGTAAGCCTTGGAAAACATACATGCCCTCCTTTCCACAGCAAAGGGAAAACAAAATTAAGCAAAGTTTATCAAGCAAACAAATGTTGACTCCTTCATCACAGTGTAAATATTCCTGCAGGTTTTAATACAAAAGTATTTTAAGCATAGACATCAAGGTCTGACCAGATACTCCAGTCTAATCCAGTATCCTACCTCCAAATGACTTGTAATGGAAGCTAAGGGAGGGGATACAGGAAAGGAGGAACATTCATGCAGCAAAGCTGTGCCAGTCAATGTTCCCCATTTTCATTTTCCACTGTCACAAAACACCCAAGGGTGTCAGATGCATATGACTTGCTCCAGAACATCCTACCGGGTCTTCTGTTGTTGCACCAGAAGGTCATGTACATGCCAAGCCCAAAAGGATATGTTCTAAGTATCACAAATGGCATTAGAAACATATTTCAGGGAACTGAACCAAACACCTAAACCTAGGTGTCCATTTTCACACGGAATCTGGGTCTTGGTGTTCAAAGCATCTCTTCTGCAAATCCTTGGACCCCACTTCAACAGTGATTGACACTGCATCATGAGCTAGTTTGGTACAGTCATTCACACAGAAGTTTTGACTTCTGTTGATATTTCAATTTAAGAAACTCCCTCAGACTTACTAGATAACGAGGCATAAGTAGTCAAAAGTTTAAAAGTTTTAACTTTTCCATGGTTACAGTGTTGGGATACTTTTACTGCTGTAGGAATGATATGTATATAAATAATGTTTAATAACTAATTATCTTAAATAGTAGGGGGCTGAGGAACAGAAACTACTCTCCTAAGCTTTACTACTGATCACAGGTACCTGGGAAATTAATCCAGAAAATGTTAACATGTCTCAGTTCTTTCACAAATTGTTACAAGTACTTAATGTAACACCTGGTGAAAAACAAAACAAAACCAAACACAAAACAAAAAAACCCTACATATTTCTAAGTACAACTTCCTCATAAGATTTTAAATCTTAACCAGGAACCCAAAAGTTAACTGTCTTCCAAATATAAAACATGTTTCAAGTTCGAAGAGGAGTATAGAATAGGTAAAATAATTGAATTCTGTCAGACAATTAAAAAGCATTCTTTGTAGTACATCCTTGGGGTAACAGGGTAGATTAAGAGTAAAACTGCTTTTTCCAGGTCCTCCCATTTCCGCCTATGGATATTTTGCCATCAGATCTATTGCTCAGTATTGACTCATTGTCACAGATATATGTAAAGAAAGGGGCTACATCTAATACAAACAAAATAAGAGCACCCAGGAGATGAGTATGTACCATAGCCCTTACTGCACTCCTTGAACACGAATTCTTATGGACTAAATAGAAGGACAATTTTTCAGCACCCATAGTTTTTCTTGCAGTTCTTGGATATTGGTAACTTCCAATTTCCCAATGTGAATGCAATGCATTCATATCTACTCTCCATTCCACCAGTGGTCTCAATTCCAGAGAGCCTCTCCATACCACAATTAAGTGTTCTCAACTATGCAAGTGCTGCCATAACGTTAACTTTTTTTTTCCCCTCAGGGAATTTTGTTGACATCTAGTTTTTATGGCTGTTCACAATGAACCATACGGTCTTCTCTGTCAATGCTTTTGCAGAATACCATCACTCCTCCAGGTAAACCAACTAGACAGTCTTCAGGTTCTCACATTTTGATCTGAGGTGCTGTTTGGGAATGTTGCTCCTATCATATCTTAAAGACAAGGGAAAAACCACTGGTCTGTCAAGCACCCCATGATGTTCAGTGCAATGAGAAGATAAAGCTTTTCATCTTATACCAAGTGCTAATGAGAAATCTGAAGGAAAGATAAAAATCATCATTGAAATGAACAAGTGAGTAGGTATCCAAGAGAAATGAAAAATCAAGTTATACAATTAAACAAGTAAGAGAAAGGTGCTTTGATATTAGGCTAAACCAGCTGTGAGATTATATCACTGACCTTTAAGTCATGTAACCCTCAAATATGTTTTAGAATAGCTCCTGCAGGAAAGGCAGGTAAACATAATAACCTGCTCAGGACAGAGACTTCCAAAGGGAGAATTTGCTGGAGTGTTTCAGTGGAAGAGAGGTTCTAGTCTGAGCTAACTAGGCAAAGCAAGATTCTAATAAGGGTAGTAATGGAGATAGCAGAATCTATACACATAGCTATAACAAATTTACTGAAATTTTTTTAATGAAGTGACATTATCTAAAAACACAAATCAATGCCAGGGAGGAACGACATTCTAAACCTTCATTTTTCATTCCACCTCTACTGCAGCGCTGCATGTCTTGGTTTGGGAAAAGATTGGAAGTGGAAAGGGAATGAAGAAATCTCACTATGACCCCCAAATTTACTAGAGTTTTCTGAATCAGCTACAAATCCATGCAAACTCCAATACAGGCACATATATTTAGGGTTAGCTGCTTTAAAAAAAAAAATCTCCAGACTGATTTCTACCGCACAGGAGACAATGCATGCCAAAAGTTTTATTTCATTAAGAAAATGATATTATGGAGCATCTGAGATCATGTAACAGACAAAACAGAATGCCAGAGAATTTTTAACTGCCAGTACCCCACAGTGAATGCTTGATTATTCGCAGATGGGATATGGAAAAATTGTGAAATTATTGGAATTTTGGGTCCTGAATTTAAGTATTACTTCAGACTGCATGTGTCATGGTAGATGTCTATTATAATTTGAATAAATTCTTAGATTTTGCTTTCAGTGCTTAGAACTGGCTATGCTTACTTCTTTAGACTTATTAAATGAAAAAAAGACTGCATTCTTCAAAGCACAAAACAAACCCTTAGGTGATAGCACAAAATAGTGCCAGTAAGTCAACTGTCAATATTGAGGGTATTTATCCAATAACTAAACTAAAAACTAATTTAAATCAATCTTCTTTGGAAAAGCCAACTGTTCAACAAGCACAACAATTGGTCTAAGATCAATCAGCGAACATGAGATCAATTAAAACCAGCTTAAGTTTTTGTAGGAGAACAATTCACACAACTCGAGTTAGATGTCTATTCATTTCAGTACTCCCACAATGCAATCCTTAAGCTCTGTTGTAAAGCAGAAATACCACTATCACCCTCCACTGTCTAGCCGGCACTCTAAGTAGTTCCACATTTAATTAAAGACACAGTATACCCTTTGTTAGCACAGATAGTCTGGTCACTCTAAAGGACTGCTATCCTTTTAGCCACACACACAAAAAAAAATAAGTTCTGGAAATCCTCTGCTGAAAACCATCAAAACTAATTTGCTTTATTATTTTATTTGTACCTACCCTGAAGGTGATATGTGTATGAAAGGGGAAGCTATAATCCTTTCACAGTTCTGTTACTATTTGCAATGGCTTATCACTGCAGATATTAGCTCCCTCAAAAAAATAACTGCACTAAAGGTGCAATTCTTTCAGAAATGCACATAGCTGTGCAGCTGAGCAACCTTCAGTTAACTTCAGAAATGAGGATGGGGAGACATGGTAGATGAACTAACAGCAAAAAAAGAAGGAAAAATCATTATGAAAGAAAGCAAGAGGGAAAAAAA
>WAAB01015547.1:35294-64299 GCA_013389865.1 Piaya cayana
GCCCTAGCGCCGCCCGCCCCTCTCTCCCCCGCCGCGGGGCCCTAGCGCCGCCCGCCCCGCGACCCCCGCCCCGGGAGACGCCGCGGCTCTCGCCTGAGGTTTCTCCTCGGCAGGCTGCACTCTCTCCCCGCCGAGCCTCCTCGTCCTTCCCCTGCGCTGCTCGCAGCCTTGGGAAACTTTGTGCTTCTTACCTTTCTTTTTTCCCTTTTCCTTTTTTTTTCTTTTCCCTTTCTTCCCACGGCGTTTGACAATTAACTCTTTTCCTTTCATTCCTGGTTTAAGACCTTGAACCCTTTATTTTCCCTTCCTTTTCTTCTGGCTTCCTAAAATCCGATCCCGCACATTTCCAAACCTCTTCTTTAAAGCACCGCTTCACTGTCCTGGGAAGGCAGCTCTTGAAGTACTAAAGTGTAACTTTAGTAAGTGGGTTTTACCTGTTTCTAGCCTCATCTCTACTTGTCAAAGGTATTGTGGAGCTGATAACACGGGAACCCTACTAGTACAGATAAGAGGATGGAACAAGGGAGCACACGAGATGTTCCAGGTGGATTTACCTCTGCTGCGGGAGGGACTGTCAGTTCCTCAGAGCGTCACACGCTGATCTCACAGAGCCGTTGGATTTCTCTGCTTCTCACTCACAGCCTGCTCCCTGGTGCCGCAGGTATCGACAGACCTCGGCTCCTCGGTGGCAGCGCAGGACCTGCTGTGCCTGACGTAATGAGCCCCATGGGGCCTGGGGCGCTGTGGGGCAGGTGCAGGAGCTCGGGAGCTAGTGTGGGTCTGGCACAGGCGGCACAAAGCCAGGGCTCATCGACACGGCTGGATCCAGGCTCGCTCTGCGCTGGGTGTTCCTGCTCCTTTCCACCACCCGAACACTTCTGGTCGTGGGGATGTGGTGCTGAAATACCTGAGCTGCCTCGGGATGGAGCCAGCTAGGTTCTCACAAAAGCAGATGTGCTCCTTCCAGATCAGAGCTGGCTCTGCAAAGAGCACAACTGCATTCACGTGGCACTGTGCCTGAGCTAATCAATCCTGTTAGACCCAAGCTGGCTTCTCAACTACAGCCCAGACAATCTGTCCACAGATAATCAAGCCTGACTGTCTGGTGTTTACCACACCACCCTGAGACCTCAGAATTTTTGAGTGTGTACTATTCCTCTGAAGCAGAGAAGCATCGGCATCCTCAGTTTCCAGTTGGAAGACTGAGTTACAAAGGGGCTAAATAACTTCCCTAAAATCAAAAGGGAAGGATGCAACAGGGCGAAAATTTGGTCCAGTTTCCCAGGTTCTTGGACAGTACTGTAACCTCTGGGCTGCCATTGTTTACACTTATCTACTGTGCAGTAGTGGTGCTATAATAACTGCTAGCATGAAATGTAAAGATTTTTTTGAAGTCACATTATAGTATATAATATCTTTGGATGTCAAATCTTTATTTATTATATTGGTCATTGTGAGGTTGCAGTTTATGAGGTCCCCCTGCACTACACAGAGCACCAGTACTTTTCAGTATTGTCATAATCTAGGAATTATGGAGATGTGACCTGTCAACTAATTAACACAGACCAAAGAGCTAAGTCAGTCAAGGTCATTTTAGCTCAGTGTTAGAGGTCTCCAAGTGGATTTGGAGTTGATGCTATGGAAAAGGCTGCAAAAACTAAGGCATGGGTCTGTGTTTTGTGGGCTTTATTTTCCCAGGTCTGCTTATGCAGAAAACTTCCCAAATTATGTATATGTGTGTGTGTGTGTGTATGTTTGTGGGTGCATATATGTGTGTATATAAACTTGTTGCTACAGAAGCCACAATTTATTTTAGCAGAGGATGTTTACTGGTAAGAGGAGTTCTCTAAGGCATGTAGACTCCATATCCACCCTAACTCTATGTGACAGATTGTGTGCCACAGACAGCTGAGACTGAGACTTTGTGTACTAACGTTAGCTTTAGAGTACATGGTTACAATTTTTTGATGCAGAAATAAAACTCTACCACCACCGCACAGATCCTTCCAAGCTGCAACACAAAGGACAGAGAGATCAGTCTGCTAAAGGAAGGGAATATGAAAGAGAAATGTTATCAACATCTTTGAGGGGACTCCAGGAACTGATCTCGTCTGTTTTCAGGTCTGCAAACCCATAGTCAGGGGACTTTGAGTTTACAGCAATTACCTGGGGACAAGCCATGGAGTCCTTTGTGTAAAGAGTAATATCAGGACCTTCCTGATATCCTCAAATTCTGGATGTGACTGAGATATATAAAATCACAAATGGACTTTCAGAAAGGTGCCCTGCTGACACTGAAGATAACTGAGGTCTCTCAGTGTGTAGTACTGGGTTTCAGGGGAAACAGGTCTCACATGTTTCCTCTCTTCTTAAGGGAGAATGGCCTGTCACCCTTCTCCAGCCTGTCCTGCTTTGAAGATTGCCCAGACCTGGAAAATAAGTGTAAGGAAAGTACCTCCAAGTGAAATTCCTAGCCTTTGAGAGCAGGAGTAAGCCTCAGCACTAAGTTTTTCCTGTAATGGGGGAAGCCGTAGCCCAGGTGGGAGCCAATTCTGTGGAAGAAGCCTGCAGTCAGTTGTTCAGGAGCTGGCTGGGACTTCAACACCCAGACTGAGCTAGGCAGGCTAGACCACCTGCAGGCAGCTCTGGTAATACCTGGCATCACTAGCCCTGGGCTAGCATCCCCTCATGCCACATAAGTACAGGACAAGTCTTCCTTGGGGTTGATTGATGTGATTTGTTTCAAGAGAACTCCAGTGGGGAACTTCTGGAGACAGTGAGACACTGTTGGTCTGTAACAGGCAGGCAGCTGAGCTGGAGCGGCATTTTCAGGACTTTAGTAGGAATCACAGCTATGGTGACCTTAAAGGTGTATCTTTTTTTTTTTAAAAAGTGCTTATCAAGAGCTCTTTCTAAGCATTATGGGCTGTTAAGGAGACAGTATAAAATCACTTGTATGAAAGTTCCTGAATTTGAGTGGTGGAGACCTGCATCCTGGATCAAATAGCAACTGGAAATAAACTCGCAATATTGCATAAGGTATGAGAGGCAAGAAACGCTTTCAAAGAGAAGTCAAGAACCTTATACTCCCTATCATGAGGAAGAATAAGTGGAAGTATGCAAGAAAAAGGGCATTACAATTGAAGTTAATGGCCAAGAACACGATACTAGGTAGACAGCAGACCCGATTTGATTTAAATTCACACAATATAATGTCGCAAAAAGCCAGATATTTGGCAAGAAGAATCTGGATGACAGTTTTGACACTATGATGGATGGAAAATTCATGTTTTTAAATAGGTAGCATGGAAAGAATCTTCTTAATAGATATAGTCTGGTTGCCAAATCTCCAAGTAAGTTTCAGGTGATGAATAGTTGCCATTACAGAAATAATACCTGAATTCGTGTTTTCAGAGAAGAATACCCAGAGACAAGGGGTAGAAGGAGAAAAAAAGAGATATAGTGAAGAGATTAGTCAGTCCCTGTAAGGCATCTGGAAGGTAGATGAGGATCCCCAGAGCATCCACTTTGGGTGAGCTTCTGAAGAAACGGTAACAGGAAACAAAGGCAGAGGAGAACAAGAACCACAGAGCTAGTGGAGCATGGCAATTCAAGCTCATAGACAGCTATGTATGATGGCTGATAATTCCAGAAGGACGAAGGTAACTTTGAGAATTTATTAAGAAAAATTCATTGAAGAGTTTAGGAAGACTGATGTCAGTGGACCAAAAGCCAAACCAGAGTCTGCAGAGGACAGAATGTTTTTATAGTCAGAGGCAAAGGAGTTAGGGGGCTTGAGAGGTTAAAGAGCAGGGGAAGGAAAAGAGCAGGGGAAAGGAAAGAGCAGGGGAAGGAAAAGTGCTGGGATGGATTCTGTAGGATGTGGTAGACCTTTGTGTTTGAAGTCCAACAGAAACAGGGGGCTTTGTCAAGAATGAGGAACTGGGAAAATTATCTGAGCAATTGTATGTTCAATGAACACGGTCATAGAAGTAATGCATTAGTCAAAGCCCAAGAAGATGATGTGGCAATGATTGATATACTAGATGATGACAGTCTGGGCAATAGCTTTTGCTGTGGGAATAGCTAGGAAGGGGTGTATTTTGACTAAGATATTCAAAGGTCTCAGCAGCCAAATTAATGCACTTTTGCTGAGATGATTCATTGTACACTGTTCTGAAATAATATTATTTTATAAAACTGTTCACTGAAAATTCAGTTTTATGAGTTGTGCTCCACAGAGATTTCACTGACTGCAAAATATCTACATTTCTACACTTCAGTTGTATTAAAGCCAACATGTTGATGCTTTTGCAATATAAAGTAGTTGAATCTCCCTGTTCTTTATTGGGCTCTGTAGGATGTGATCTGTAAGTGTTCTAACTTCATCATATAGCAGAGAGAGATCTTAAAATGAACAATGCCAAAGTTCATTTTAAAAGAAAATTCTCCATGTTCCTATAGTCGTGTGATTCATATCCTCTACACTGAAGTCATGCTCTTTCCTAAGATCAGAGCCTCAGCAATAATATGTTAAGCCCACATAGCCTTACACTGAAGTAGAGGAGATGTATCTTTATTTTCAGTGAAATAAATGAGTGATCCTGATGAGCTTTATACCCAAACTTCATAAATAAATTTATATACAATCCAGCTTTCAATTCTATTTCCGAGTCATTCTTTATCTCCTTAAATTCTTCAAGTATACTTTGTCCATTAATTCTTCAAAACATGATCTAAAATAATAAATCACAATAATGGAATTTTATGCCCTGTTTGGGGCCTTCCAAAACCAAAGCATGACCACTGGAGGACCACCAAGGTGTTTAAGAGGTGGAACATTGCCCTTGTGAGGAAAGACTGAGGGAGCTGGGTTTGTTTCTCCTGTAGAGGCAGTTCTGGGGAGACCTCATGGATCATTCCTACACCCACAAGGAGTTTACTGAGCAAGTGGAGCTAGGATGCTTACAGAGGTCACGTACTGAAACAGGAGAGGTTCACACTGGATGTAAAGGAAATAGTTTTCCCTGTAAGGATGAATAAACACTGGAAGAGGTTTGTCCAGAGAAGCTGTGGACTCATCTTCCTTGGACAAGGCATTGAGCAACTGGGCTTAAACTCTGCTGATCCTTCTTTTAGCAGAAAGGTGCACTAGGGACCTCCTAAAATCTCTGCCAACTTGGATGATTTGGCAACCATATAGAAACCATAAGCTACCAACACAGGTGAGAATACCATCCCATCCACATTTTATACAACCACGTAGCATCTCTTCAAATCCTGTCTGGCCACTTAGTATCTCCGCAACACCCACAGTGCACAAAAAAACCCCAAACTCTCATAAAGCAGTAAAATAGTTGAAGAAATAAATCTATTTATAATTTTAAGCTACAATGGTCTTTAAAAAATTATTTTCAAAGCCAGCAAAACTATCCCAAAGTCTTATGTTGGGCTACAGAGTTTTCAATGTTCAATATTGTCTGTGGGAATCCTAGGCTAATTTAAAAAAAAAAATGTTGTCTCAGCAACCTGTCTTGTGGAGGGGAATTGTAGATATTAAGAGACTGTGATTACAAGCAAAATCAACTCAATTCTCCATACTGAGAAGGAGATCAAGGGTTCTCTTCCTTCTGTCTCTCCTCTCTCCAAAACACAATCAAATTTCTCAGTTTTTGACCTGTTTGTGAAGATTTTGCTCATGCAACAATTCCAGGAGTATTCAATGGGCATTTTGCCTGAAGAACAAATTCATGAAAGCTGTATGATTTCAGTAAGGGGTCAGGGAAGCAAATTGAAAGAAGGGGTAGCATCTCTAAAACAGCTATTGTAGCTGTCTTGAGTTTAATTTCCAGTTCTTTCTGTAAAAGAAAAAAAAACCCAGAAAAAGTAAGAAAAAAAAAAGGTTTGTTTTAAATGATGTGCATCCTCCTCTCTCAGTTTGGACTGGCACAAGACAACCAGTTCCTGCCTGCCAGCTATGGATACCATAGTTCCCTTGGGGTATGCAAGAGTACGCACTCCTGTGTAGATTTTGTATTCTGAAAGTGGCAGCCTGGCAGCTGCAGATAATCCACTTCTTTTGGAAAATGGTGATTTCAGTTTGCCAGCACATAGATCAGAAAATTAATGTATACCAGGCCAGTCCAGGCTTTCTGTTTCACAGTTTTCATCGCACTCTAACTATAGAGTATATACATGTATATGTTAGTTCAAATTTGCTCTAATATAGCCTCAGAAAAATGGCTTCACAAGGACTTGTGGAATGCAAAGATGAAATGTGAACTGGTTTTTAAACAGTGGCTTTTTGCATACTATTATATAGATTTTACATCTTCTGCCCTAAGATTTACGCAATCACTGCTTTATCACTCATACACATACAAACCCACCCACATAAAATCATAGAGTAACTGAGCTTGGAAGGGACCTTGGAAGATCATCTGTTTAACCTCTTGCTCAAAGCAGATATGTCTTCAGAGTTAGGTCAAGCTGAGTTTTGAAAATGTTCAAGATGGAAGATTCCACAGCCTCTCTGGATGACCTCTCCAGAGCGCTTGTCCACCGTCACAAGGAAAATTTTTTCCATATATACAGAGAGAATATTCCTAATTGCAAACTGTGACCATTGCCCCTTGGCTTTTCTCTGTGCACCCCATTTTTTTATGCTCCCTTTTCTATCTTAACGTATACATTTATATGTATGTATGTATATATATACACACATACATATATGTATGCAGTTATATTTATATATTGCTGGTATATTCTGTTTAAAATGTATGCTTAGTTTTTATTTCTACTTTGAACTTCCCCTGTTTCTTTTTCACCTGTACATCAGATAGAAAAAGTACATAAGATATTTTTACGAAATTACGTCCTTGAGATGTAAAACTACCTTGTTTTCCCACTCTTTCAATTGATCACATAAGGAAAGAGGAGCAAAGACTGGGTACCTGTAAACACAGAATTGTTACCACTATGAGCACTGATAATCAAAACTGGCTCTTGGAATGATTCCTTATTAAGAGGAAAGTGAGATGATGGAAATTTTGACTTGAAATATCAGAATTGGCACATTATTTTCTTATAACAGAAGCATTGTTCAGCATAGACATATTTTGTATTCAACAACTTGTCCGAATCACCAACTGGCTTTGGAGATGTCTTCCAAGTACAGTTTAGAGAACTTTACTACTTAATGGTAATAAAGGATATGGGTTAAATGTTGTGATGTTAGGCACATGCTTTCTTCAGCATATCTGTTTAGCAATAAAGTGATTGCAATATTTGTTGGAATATACAAGAAACATCTCTGCCAAATGATAACAAAGAAGGGAGTTTGAAAAGAATTTTAGACAGTTAAGAATTCCTAGATAAAATCCTAATAATTTGCATGATGTAGTTAATCTACAGTGAGTTTCAGAAGTAAAATTGCCTCCATTAACATAAAAATCATATGTTCAAGACACTTCCATAATCTGCAGAATATTATACTTCTCCACTGTCACATCATTGATTACCCCTTGTCCTATAAATGTAACAAACAAAGCTCAGGAAAATAAATTAAAAGAGAACTCATGAGCATTCTCTCTGAAACAGTCTCCTCCTTTAGCCCAGTTTAGAACAAAGTCCAGACCAGTAAATAATTCTACACCAAAGGTGCAACAGATGGTACCGCTACAACACACAGGTGTATGATCTCACTGCATGCAGGATGCTGCCCATTGATATGTTGTTGTAACAAATATCTGAGCGATAGAAATTAAGATTTTCAGGGAAAGACAAAGAAAGAGCTTATATTCAGCTCTGTCAGAGGAATTGCAGAGATGTACCCGAGGACATACTTTCAGAATTTGAGAGCCATAAAATACAGCTTTTAATCTTAAAAAGTGCATAAACCACACTAGAATCTTGTTTTGTTTGGGCTTTGTACTCTGCTAATTGTGATGGCAGCTGAATGCCAGCTTTTGCTGCATTGCAAGTTTTGGAAAGGTGTATCACGCCTTTCTTCTGGAGGAAAAATTTGACTTCTTTCTGCCCTTACAGTAAAATAGAACTAAACCATAAGAGGGAAAAAATGAAAATTTAAGGTCATCATTCTTCAGAGTAAAATTAAATTAGAAAATAGGGCAGAGAAACTGTGATGTCTGCCATTTCAATAGTATCCTAGGGGCTGAGAAAGGGACTGTTGGAGCCAAAAGTATGAACCGCGGTATGTAAGTAGCTGTAGACTTAACCATGCCTATCTTCTGTTGATCAGCAGAAAGCCTACAAATGATGTTCCTTAGGGACTGAAAGGCTCAAATAAGTATTAGAAGACTCAGTCCTGCACTGGCAGAATAATCCATATGACAATCTAGAAAACGTTGTCTACCTTTAATTTCTACTTTCTTTTGGACTCTCTTTCCTTTTCTCCACTGATTCCTTTAAAAGAGGAGAACATGTGAGGCCATGCCAAATGCAGATATTTGACTTCGCTTTCCCTGCGCTGAACACTGAAATTTTTATCATCGCTCCAATGGATACTTTCAGATTGGCTGGGCCTCAATGATGATTTTCATTATTTAACACCAGCCTCTCTTCTTGAGGAAAATACAAAGTTTGGTTTTTTAGCCAGTGTGACAAATAACAAAGGGAATGTTACAGATCACATGGTTCAGTCTAAAACCAGCCACTGATCATCTGCAGTGCCTTCATGACACTCCCAAACCTTCCTTCACCCCAGCCTTGGTTTGGCCCACAGCTGGCAGCTGAATATTTTCTGACAGCTGGCTTGGTGAATACAACTAATAATAACACTGGGCCCAGGTCCACTCCCCACTGTTTAGTACTTCTGGGGAACAGCATCTTGCCCAGTAAGCAATTGTTGCAGTATTAAAATGCATGTTTTATCCTCTAACATGAGGGACGCAGAGGGATGCGGCAGGGGCAGTTTCAGGCAAGGGTTTTTAAAAGCCAATTCGTCTTGTATTACTGCTGTCCCCTTAGCAAAGTGCAATTTTCAAAACTGAAGGTATTTTAACTATTAGGAAAAGATATTTTATACCATATGCATATGCATATGTGTATATATGGGGTAAAAAATATGGACTAAACCCCTGAAGAATTTTTAAGGATCAATCAAGTGGAATGTATTTGAATGTCTGCAACTAAATTTCACCTGAATCGATGCATATAAATCCAAAATGCAAATGACAGTAAGAAACCTCCCGTCTTTTGGCATACTCCTCACGCCAGAGCTATTGAACTCAGTGGCACTATTTAGCTTGATTTCAAAAGTCTTGGAGGAACAGAGCTTTGTTTTTACCTCAAATCAGCAAATGTGGAAGGCCAAGAACCTTCTGACAGAAGTATTCACAAACCTTAAATGCAAAACAAGAACACAATGTGCATTAGTGTCTTCAGTCTGTATCCCTGTATCCCTGTCAGTCTGATTTATCAGACACAATCTGAGGAAATTTCTCAGAATGGTCTCCTCCCACAACACTTGCCATCATTTGCCCGATGATACCAAAAAACTGCATCTCTTGTTGTATCTTAAGTAATTAGAAGGGGAAGGTAGGACAGGGAGCAGGTGATCAATACAATCCCTATGGCAGGTGGGCCTCTATGCAGGAACAAAATCAGGATTTGTTAGACTGGAGAGGTTCAGGAGGAAGTAACCCATAGCTCAGGAAAGAGTCATACATGGATTCCTGCTCACCAAAAGATGTAGCTATACATTAATGAGTGACTGCATAAAATGTTACATGCATCAAGCTACAGAAACATCTCCGAATGGGAGGCTGGGAGTCCATAGCTGTACATTTCCTTTGGAGCAATCAGTACATGACACACTCTGCCTATGATTAATAACAATAAAGTTGCTGTGCGTGAAGGAAGCAATGCATCTCTTGCTGGTTTCCATTGAGGAAAACACAGAGCTACCAGCATGTAGGGGGCAGGAGATGTGAGTGTGAATGAACATTGAGGATAAGGACGGGTTTGAGTACCTGCCTCTCACTCCCTGGCTGAGTTGGCAGTAAATTAATGCACAGAAGACATGAACTTCCCAGGTGTCTTCTAAAAGAAAATAATGAACTTCAATCTGTTCTTTGACAGAATGACTGTAGGTAAGGGCACATGATGACCATATTTTTCAAAACCCTTAGCTGGTGAAGACTGTATCTTCTTTATCGTAGCTCTTTGGAGAGCAGTAGGGACACTGTGCTGCCTCCCTAATACCTTTGATCAGAACATAATTCAGAGGCAACTGTAACCTGCACCTTCAGCAGTTTCCTGATCAACTCCATGGAACAAATATGGGTCAGCTTTTGGGCACTTGCAAGGGAAGCAGAGGTTTCTGTATCACTGTCTTACAGCTACCTACCATTTAATGAATTTTAATAAATGTCCTTGATGAGTCAGGGATGAGAAAAAGGTCAAAAGGTACCAGTACTGAGCCTCAAATACATCTCAGGTAGCCCCAAGACTGCTGTGTAACACGGCAGGGCATGAAAGTCACCTCATCATCCAAGCTAAGGGATGCCCAGACCAACATGCTTTGTATTGGTATCTGCTTCTCTAATATCATTTGATACACTGATATGGCGAAGTGATTGTTTGCTGGGTCAGCCAAGGAGGTTGCTGTTCTATGAAGTATCAGTGACTATTCTTTTGCTACCTCAGGTTAAAATTAACAAATGTTTTGTCAGATGTTCGATGCTTAAATTATGATCTTCTGCAGGGAAGGGATAGAAAAGAAAGTCAAGAAACAGTCCATAAGACCAATCTATCTGAATACGTTTTCTATGGTCTTCTTTTTGTAATAAGAAATGTTTACCATGACTGAGCCTGCATTTGAATTCTCAAGGTTGCCACTGTACCTGGATGTGATCTACCCAGAGCAAACAGCAGTGGGCACAAAAGAGACCTGGCTGATAGAATCACAACAAGTTTTGTCCAAAAAAAGTCTACTTTTTACCCAAACTGTCCACTCCCTGTTTGGAAGAGGCCTGGAGAAAGGCAAAAGTTGTTGTATGCAGAGGGAACGCAGAGAAGAAGCTGTTGCTCAGCCAGCAGCACAGCATTTAGCAGCTGCTGAAATAAAGGAAACCCATAACTCACAGCTGCAAAATCAAGGTATAACTTCTTAAGAGCAAATCCCAAACTTACAAGGTGGGAAGGCAGCAAATCATCTGTCTTACCAATGGAAACAGAAGCAATAGAGTTGCAGTATGAAACTCTGCTGGCAAGACTTAGGGCAGACCTCTCCGTACCACTGATGGTTTACTCACTCACTCACTCACGTACGTACATTATTCTTATAGAACACTACCCTCCTCAGAAATGTGAATTGTATTTGAATGAAGATAATTCCTCCAGAATCTCTCTCATTCATGTTTGTGCCCAAGGTATTAGTGAAGTCTTCAGAACAGGAGCAGAATGCTTCTCTGTGTCCAGAGGTCCATAAACTTTCTTCTAGACCTTCATCAAAACTCAGCTTTGGCCAGCCCTGTGTCATACCCTGGCTATATTCATGTTGCAGATATTCCCAACTATTGTCCTTGCGTGGATGGTGTATACTGGTGGAGATACTGGACCTCTAACCGAGGCAAGAGGGAGCATATCCTTTCAACCTTGGAGAATACACTCCTAGTGAGTTCTGGGTCCTGACTTTAGCTTTGACATAGCTGTGTGGCTGTATCATATTTTTTTTATTAAATATGGGGAGTTGCCGTGTTTAGTACTGGCACATTTCCATGGAGCCATCTCCTATATGAAGGGAATTATAACAAAATCACAGAATGGCTGAGCCTAAAGGGAACTCTGGAGGTCCCCTGCTTCAATCCCCCTGCTCAGTAGTGTCACCTAGAGCACCTGTTTTGTGGAATACATCCATAGCTCTGTGAATACTTTAGATTGTCTAAGCTCTGTTCACACACAGCTGGTTACCAAAATTTTTATGGGCAGATCAGGTGGGTGTAAAGAACAAGCTTAAGGCTCTAATTCTTCAGTGAATTTTATGTTCACCAGTTTGATAGATGCATCTAGAAGGGAAGGATCCTGAAAGCAGGTCTGGAGTTGGAAGGTCCTGGCTAACACAACAGCTACATTACTAGTTCCATATTCCAGGCCTTTTGACAGCATCAAGACACACAAGCCACGTACAGTGCTTGGAACTACTATGCCCTGTAATTTTTTATCCTCATTTTAGATCAATCAAGCAATAATAAACTGATTCTTACGGTCCCTGGCAGGCTGCCCCAACATGAGAAGTATTCTCTCCCTTGTTAAAAAGAAGGATTTTTCAGCCAGACTTCTCTAGCTCTGGGAGATTTGGACTGTGGCAGCTTCTCACTTTCTGCCATCCCCATATCATGTTATTTGTTTGTGGCATTTTGTTATAAGAACTCCTATGCAAATTATAGCTTGGAGCCCTTGTCTGATGGGTAGAGAGAGCCGCAGTGTGCCGTTCCCCTAGTGGCAAGCCTGCTTCGGTATCACTTAATAAATCACCATTCCAAACACAAGATTAAAAATATAAGTATGTTAGAAATTTAAAATTGGATCTTTTCTGTCATTCTTCTCTCATCACAAACAAACCAAAAAGAAAAGAAAGATGCTTGTGGTACTAGAAGCCTTTGGATTGTTATAACTACTAACCAAAACCTCCAATCAGCTGCCAACCAGACTACTTTCCTCAAGCTTATTATTCCATTTCTGTTTCTGCCATTTAAGTGCTCAGCTGTAATATTTCTATGCAAACAGCACAATATGCCCAAAATATCTTATCTTACATTAGAGAGAAAACAAACTTTTTCAGGGAGGACACTGTATCTCTTTCTCCCCATATGGCCCCAACGATCCAAAACCAATATGGTTTCTCTCCTGGCAGGCAGGCAAGTTTCTTAATGAGCCAACACACAGAAAACAGACAAAATTAAGACACAAACACAAGAGCCTATTTTATCCTCTTTCTTTTCCCATCCTGCTTTGTCCAGCTCTTACACCCCCACTATTACCACTAATTACAGCTGACAGATACTTAGAAATTATGCTTCAACCAATGTCATTGGCTGATGATCCCCATACATTGACGCAAATTTAACACTTCTCCCTCATATTCACGGCTATGAAAGATTTTTACTTTGGTCATATCTCTGCTCAAATTTTCTCCTACCTCTGCCTAGCATATTATTTTCTTATCTGACAGCTTATTTCCTTTTTCAGAGCATGCTTTATGCTGTTTCACACTGTCTTTGTGCTTTCCTTAGGGTTCTTCTCCATGTGAAACATCCTATTTCTTCAGACATCCTTTTCAAACTGTTCTGGAGTGAAGGTTCCCCTATGCCTTCCCTTCACATCCTTTACTTTTACTCCCTTATACGAATCCATAATAATTACTTAGTTTGAGAATACACCTGGAAAAACATGCAAGGGGCAAGTACCACATCTCTTATTCCCCACTGCTCTGGAAGCAGTGGATTTGGAGTTGATATATCCTGCAGAAATGGATGGATAATGTTAGTTACATATATGGAACACATCAGCTGGTAGATATCCTTTTATGTCCTATATACTTTTCTCGCAGGTGTAGTTAACATATACAGGAGGCGAGAGAGAGAAGCGCAGTGTTGGTTCTCTCCATGGAATCAACTCAGAACTTGTAGAGCAAGTGAAGATAAAAGATAACATGATGGGATACCGGAATACGTGGGCTTAAACTAACACAGCATATACCAATTTGTGGCTCCCTCTGCCTGGATGTTTGACAGTCCCAATGAGTCTGGCTCTATTCATGAGTAAAGCACATATATGATAGCCTATTAATGATGTTTTATATATTGGTTTGCTTTTTTTTCCCCACAGAAATTTTTGTTTAGTATTTTATCAGCTTTCAGTTCTGCTGACTTCTAACAAGACTTTTGGCGATTTTTTTTTCCTGAGCTGGTTTTGGTGGTGAGGAGGAGTGAAGAAAGAAATTCAATAAGCCTGCAGGCAATTGCTGTACTGGCAGCGTGCATAGTTTTTCATTTCAGAATTGGCATGAGGGCCCTCCAAGTAACACAAGCTCTTTTTTTTGACAGAATTGACAGATAAATTATATAACAAGATGCAGCCGGATAGTTGTTTTGGTGGATGAGGATTGAGTGAAGTCAAAATGGAAAGCTTATTTCACATCAGGGGTGTTGCTTCACTGGACTATTAAAATAAAGAACCTTTGATCGAAAAGGTTTTATTGGCACTTTACAAATACAGCCAAGATTTGAAATGACAAGGCTGTCTAAATTAGGTTCCTCAATCTATAGCTGGACATACCAGGAAAAACTCGATAATCATAAGTGTTTGACCTCTCACAAATTCTGTTTACTTGGCAGGGCAGGGACACAGTAGATTATTAGTACCTTTAGGCTGTGCAAGTAATTTTAGCTGAAACTGTATATTCTTTGAAAACACTGATTGAATTTGTACAAGAAACTAATACCTAACCATGTTGAAAGCCAAAATAAATGAGTGTCCTTCTTTCTTTCTAACTTAATTTGAACCTCCTGGAGCCCCACAGAAATTCTCTGACATTTCCCATTCTTAGTACCACTTGCTTTATATTCAAATCACACAGCACATTGGACTGTTTTTTTGTACTAGTAAATGTTTTCAAAGCTTCAGAAGTTGTCTGCCCTGAGTGAGTTTCAGATCCTTTGAGGAGATTTATAAGGTGGTATGAAGTGAGGAATGGTGAAGAAAAGAAGTTGAAATAAGCCTTTTCCTACATACCAAATAAGAAAGGCATGGCACTGAACAAATAGTCCTAGTTAGGTCAAAAATAATTAGGAAAAAGGTTTTTTTACATCAAGAAAATCATACAACACAAGGTTCATATTAATGAGAATGATGAACTTCAGTTTTATGGGGAATCAACTCCTACTGTCTAAATGTCATCACCTTTATGGCTCTTCAAAAATACATTCATCTGGTATCATGGGAGGAAAAATGCTCCTTAAAGCAGTCAAAATAGCAAGACCCCTCCTCCCCTCAAATTAAGTATCATCTGAACAACTACTATCGAATAACAGACTGCATTTCTGTGGTCTGTACTGGTCAAGAATATGAAAACATACTGATATAATTAAATTAACATCCCAATACTCCAAAAATATTCTTTACCTTTTAACTCCTAAATGCAGATACAAGGATTACATTTAATTTTTGTGAGATTACTCAAGAACTTTATGTCCAAGTCACAAGTAGAATCTAAATCCTTCCACAACCAGCCTCTTCATTCAATTGCAAGGTCCATACCTCTAAACATTCAATAAAAGTCTCTTTGGCACAGCATAATTTTTTCTTTAATTTCTTTCTCTTCATGGCCAACTTAGTATGCTCAGGGCTGGTTAACTCCAGGAAGAAAAGCTCCAACTTTGCAATCATCTAATTCACACGCGTTTTTAAACTCCATTAAGTTATGGAATACATTAATAATGCATTATGATTTTACTTGACACTAAAGTTCAAATTTGTCTAGTAGACATAATGCATGTATGAATTTGAACCCTCACAAAGATACTTTGTTGACATGCTGGATGGAGAAGCTTAGTCCATACTATGAGCACAGTGTGGATAAGCGAAATGCGCAGTGCCAGGTCTAGTCTGCTACCACACAGACTATGTAACAAAAGAAAATAGGGGTTGTACACAGCCTAAATTCAAAATGCCCTCCTACCACTGAGGATGCTCCGAGAAAGAAGCAAATATAGTAGCTATGAAGATGTGCATAGAGTGGAGTTGAAGAATATGCTGAGGCACAGCTTGCACATGAGCCCAGGCTGCTAAGAAACCAGAGCTATCTTCTGCTTAAACAACTTAATGTAAAAACACAATGACACTTTTACTCTTTGTAAAGCATTTCTCATTCTCATACAAACTGAAGATATTCTTTAGGAAGCTTGCAGCTTTGCATTTTCATATATTTAATTTATTGTTTATTTAATCAAAACTGCATTACACAAGTGAAGATGAGTTATTTTACTGCCTGTCAGCTTTTTGCTCAGTCATGGAAATAAATTGGATTCACAACTGCTCCTGTTGCCAATTACAAATTCAGTAGAGAAAGGATGACAAAGATTCCACACACCACTTTGTAACTCCACGTGTGTACACGTGCCACTCCTGTACAGTTTACCCCCACTCTATTCTCAGTACTAAACATCCTGTAAGGCTGTTACTTGCTGGCCTCAGAGGTCTTTCGCTTTCCTCTTCGAGATTAAAGGTTACACAGTTCTAAGGTAATGGCAGGGAAGACAGCAGTTACTCTCACCATTCTCCCACTTGTACATGCTACAAAAGGAGCCTCTCACCCAGAGACAGCACTGCTGGCCTTACCACCACCCTCCTCTTTTAATTAAAAGTCCTTGAATAGCTTTTGCAGGCCTAATTCCTGAGGGCATTTCTGAAGTAGGAATTGAGAAGACATCTACTGAAACTATAAAAAATTTTATTTAAAAAGATTACTAATATGACAATACATCTTCTCTAAATGAGATTAGAAAGTTTAAATCCCAGAGAATCATAGGTTTACACATTGCATTTGTTGAGAGAGAAAACTACAATCTTTATTTTCTAAAAAAGCAGCAGAACTTGACAATATAACATTGTAACTGCTCAACCCACTTACTGAAAGAAACCAACTTGGTTCAAAGTGTCCTTGCAGAAGTACAAAATTCCCCCATCTTCCACCCTTCTACCCTCCCCCAAAAAAGAAATGTAAGTCTGAAAATGTTCTCTCCCTTTTCCAAGGGCTTCTTTTAGCAGTGACAGCAAATGTTTTGGCTTTGCTTTCACAAAAGAAGCAGCATGAAGTGAGTCTTATCTTCGTGTAATTTCTTAAGAACAGTTACTCTTGGATGTTTCTAAAATATTGCTACTAATGACATTTCTAAAGCTTAGTCAATGGAGAGTTATGAAAAATTTGCAATTGTCATACTTGAAGTTTCATCTCCTGCCAACTTATTGCAAACTCCTGCTCTAGCCAGCTTCATCACTCCACTCAGAGCTCTCCCTTCCCTGTGTACTTCAATCACAACTCAGCTGTTTTGTGAAGACCTCCTCAATTCACTGTGCAAGGAAGAGAGTGTGTTATCAATTTCCATGGCAACAAGCATTGCTGAGCACACATTTAGCCATGTGGAAAAGCTGTACAGAACATCAGCAGCGGGGCAGAGCACTGTTACAGCGCTGTCGCATGCATCCCATGGGAGGGTTCATATTTTTGAGATTGAGGTTCAACAAAACTTCTTTCTGAATAGCAGTGCTGGCACTTATAGAAGAAAATCAGGCAACTAACTTTTTATTGGGCCACTGAAAGCACACAGCAGATTTACTAAAATAATTAAGCATATCAAATTATGCTTATTATAGCTAGATCAGTTCTCTGAAGGCACAAACAACTGTGCCACACAAGGGGTTTGAACAAAAAGGTTGTTGCACAATTGGCCAAGGAGCACTGCTACAAAATCAGAGCATTTACTGAATGTGCTAGTAACCAAAACCTAATGCTTTCTATGAAAAAGGGTTAGAGAAACCATCACTAATTATATCCCCACCCCACACATATCCTAGTTCTAATTTTATTCTTCTACAGTCCTTTATGCAATGGCAGAACACTTCCCACTGCAAATGCCCCATACACCTACTACTTTTCAAGTTACGAAGGTAGGATTTTTGCCTGTCCCCTCGTCCCCATTTTTACAACTATGAGCATTACAGGACTAGACTGTAGCACAGTGAGGTTACATTAAATCATCTGTTGGAAACCACTTCCATTACCCTGTTGTATTAAAGCATGTTTTAAAATAAGTTATTACTATGCTTAAAAAATAGAATACATTAAATCTTTAGACTGAAAAGGATCTCTGGAGATCATATAGTCCAACTCCCTGCTCAAAGCAGGTCTTAAGTACCTGATCATCCTGATAAATTTAAGTTGAGCATCTCCAAAGGTGGAGTCTGAGTGACTGGCTCCAGTGTTCGATTGTCTTTGGTAAAATAATAAAAATACATTTTTCTACCCTTAAATCTAATTAGAATTTCTCCATATTCCAATTTGTGTCCCTCCCTACTCATCCTGCCCCCACGCACTTTCAAGGCCACTCTTATTGCCAATCCTCCCACTGAAGGGACAAACGACAGCAATAAAATTTGGCCTTAGCCTTCTTTTCTAAAGGCTGAACATACTCTGCCCTCTTGATTTCGCCTTAGCGTCACATGCTCTTACCTTCACCATTTTTACATCCACCCATGGACTTGCACCAGAATATCATTTATCTGCCTTGCATTAGGAAGCCTTAAGTTGGTCACAGTATTCCAGCAGCATTCTCACAAGGGAGAATGATCACTGGTTCTGCTCTTTGCTAATAAAGCCCAGACAGGATACTACGGATCTGCTATAGGCATGTCTCCCACCACAAGGACACCTGGTGACTTGTGTTCACCTTGCTGTCCACCAAATCCTCAAGCCCTTTTCTGTAATGTCACTTTCTTTTCAGTCCATGACCCCCACCTGCACTGCCACACAAGGTTATCCCATATCAGTTGCAGGACTTGACACCTGACTTTCCTTCAAAGATGTTCCCATCAGCCAATGCCTCCAGGATAAGGACTTGTCATCCACAGTTCAGTATAATGTATAGTACAAGATTAGACATGAGGAGCAAAGAAAGGCCTGTTTTGAAAATAATTTTGAAAGATCTGCCATATTAATGGACAAATTAGTTCCTATAACTGTTTCCCAACCAACATGTAACAGCAGATAGATGGGAGGAGGTCTGGAGAGTTAAAAAAACCCTAAAACCAACAAACTTGCCACATGTAGATGAGTTCCAGAACTTTTAGAATAAAGAGGGGAATACATGGTTGGAATAAGGTGAAGTCATTGTTAAATTTTCTCCTTAACATTAAGGGAAGTTCACAAAAGGCCGGTCCTGCCAAACTAACCTGATCACTTTCTATGACAAAGTGACTTGGTTGCTGGACAAGGGAAAGGCTGTGGATGTGGTCTTCCTGGACTTCAGCAAAGCCTTTGACACAGTTACTCACAGCGTTCTGCTATGGAAGCTGTCAGCCTCTGGCCTGGACAGGTGCACACTCTCCTGGGTGGAAAACTGTTTGGATGGCCAGGCTCAAAGAGTGGTGGGAAATCGTGTTAAATCCAGCTGGAGGCCAGCCACAAGTGGTGTTCCCCAGGGCTCAGTGCTGGGTCCAGCCCTGTTCAATGTCTTCATCAATGACCTGGATGAAGGCATTGAGTCCTCCCTTAGTAAGTTTGCAGGTGACACTAAGCTGGGTGGAAGTGTGGATCTGCTGGAGGGTAGGGAGGCTCTGCAAAGGGATCTCAACAGGCTGGACCGCTGGGCTGAGTCCAATGGCATGAGGTTNTCATTGGACATTGGAACTGTCTGCCCAGCGAGGTGGTTGATTCACCTTCCCTGGAGGTGTTTAAGGCACGGGTAGACGAGGTCCTGAGGGACATGTTTTAGTGTTTGATAGGAATGGTTGGACTCAATGATCCATGGGTCTCTTCCAATGTGGTTGTTCTATGATTCCATGAAAAAACTGGGAAGAAATAGTCTGTGACTTCCTAATATTCACATTCACCTCACCAATCAGTCAGCTACACTTCACAGAACCTCAATAACAGCCTTGGATTTTCTGGATTAGAGGTGCTATGATACATACTGAAGTGCAAAGCTGCTAAGGAAACTCAGGGAAGTGTGAAATACTGGCTGAGAAAACACCAAATCTTAATAAAACGCTTCAAACTGCAACAGCTGAACAACACAGGGTTTTGTTGCCTCATGTTTGCATCATGAATCTTAAGAACTTCAGATTTCAAAATAAAAGCTTTAAACCACACCTAGCCTTTTTGAAAGGTTTGCTCTTCTCCTACCCCCTCCCCAACCCCCACAAAGATCTCTACTCCAAAGTTTCCATCACTGGGCAAGATTAGAAGTGAGATTTAGAACAGGAAAAGTTCTGAAGCATGAACACATCTACCGGCATTATTCTGCATGTAGATTATGTAAGGTTTTATAAAAGGTGTAGGCTATATATGCCTTCATACTACTTAACTTCTTCTGTGACAAACACAGGAATGTGCAGAAGACAATTTTGGTTTGGCCAAAGGTTCAGTGGGGAATCATTTATTTGTATCATCTGCTTCTAGGTTTTTGTGACCTACTCCGACAGATCTGAGAGCAATAGCATCCTTTGGTACAAACAAATCTAACAGAACTGACATTAAGTTCTGTGACCCAAAATGCTACAGAACACCATTATGCTATAAAGACCCTGTACAACATACTTGGATATTAAAAGACGTGCAGAGACTGTTAAAATTCGCCAATTTTATTCAAATAACATTAGATGGAACACAATTACCTTTTCTCAAAAAAGTTATATATTTATGTGCTTTTTAGTTAAATGAAAACTGATTTTCCCCCGCCTTTGCAGAAGTGTTTCAGTAGAAGCCAGAGTCTTGAGTAGCCCAGTTAGGTGCCTAAAGAACAAATAAATAAGGATCAGTCGAAATGAAACTTTTTTTTAATCTGTTGTTCACTTATATTTAAGAGAAACGATTAAAAAAAATGGTAATACTGACATATGGATAAGAAGTGGGCATACTGGTAATTAGTGAAGGATACCGTGTAAGTTTAAAGCAAGTGTTAATACACACTGTAATTATTAAGTCGTACAGCCCAAGTCCCCCAAGCCAGCAGTTTAAAAAAAAATGAAAAGTTCCAAAAGATTCTAAGATAAGTATAAAAATCTGGCAGCTATATTCACATAAGTTTCATATGACTTTCTTTTAATAGAATATATGAGGTTGGATTAGATGATCTCCAGAGATCCCTCCCAACCCTGACTATTCTGTGAATAAACTATTCCATCACTGCTTGTACAACTTCCACCAATATTTCAGCCAAGCAGTGACAAAGTCCAATAAAGCTTCTAGTATTTTCTAAGTTCTTTTAACATCTGCTTTGGTATTTTAAGTATGCATGGCCAGGTAGTTATTGGACCTTAGAGTCATCCACCTTACATTGTTCTTCTCTTAAAGCTTCCCATATGCAAAGTGGACAGAGGCAAAACGAGATGATCTTGCCAACTTCCTTATTTTCATTGGTTCTAATTAAATCTCTGGCTAACCTACTTATATTCTCAAGAATTTAATGAAATTGATTTAACAGTTTTGTATAACTATTCCGTCATTATGTTCCAGACTTCTCTCACTACTATGCATACATCTACAGACACTTTTCAAGTACAGTCCACTTGGAAAATGTAATAGAAGTACTTTTATAAATGTCACCCTTCAAAACCAGCCCTTTTCAGCTGGTAAAGGAGGTGGACAAAGGATTCAGAGAATCAACACATCCAGAAAAGAAAAAAAAAGATAGTGATGACAGAAAAAAACCCAAAACCCCTAAAGAATCACTATCTATTGCTCACTGCAAGAGAAAAGACCTTTTCAATTCAATATCTTGTGCCAGGACTAGAAGAAGGTACGTATGATGAATTAAAAAAACTTGGATGTCCCAAAAAAAAAAACAAAACCAGGAATTCAGGAAAAATAACTTATACCAACCTCAGATCTACCACTCTGATTCAATTTCTTCTCAATGTTCATAGCCAACATTTGACTACGAAAAGACAGGCTTTTGGTCTTCTCAATCACTTGTTGATAAGGTGAGACTGCATTGTTGCCCATGACTACATGTCCCTAAAACACAAAAAGATACAGCAAATTTAACGATCACTCTAAATGTATGCCTTTAATGTTCTGCTTTCAGAGCTTTCACAAATCACTTTACACACAGAATCAAAAAAGCTTAAATGAAGTCCACTACAGTTTATGGGCAAAGAAAAAGACAAGCCAGTAGAAACTGGAATTCACTGTTCCTGAATAAGGTAAAATAAATTTAATTAAAAATTCAACAAATTCACTTGGATTCATCTATACAGACTTACCAGCTTTGAATCCAATTTCGCATCTAATCGTGCATTTCGAATTAGATTGACAATCCATCTTTCTGCTTCTTCAGGAGTCATATTTAGTTTGTCTGCTAACATACTGAAAGATAACAGACTTAGTCAAAAGGTGAAACAGATTATCTCTGATGCTAGTAAATGTGATTAGGGACAATGGGATACAAGTTAAAATCAACACAACATTTGGCACAAGCCGAGACTCATAGTCAATAAATTCCACAGATACAGGAAGCGTATTTTCATTTGACTGCAGTGACTTTAAAGCTCACATACATGTGCTCCTGCACATCTCCCACCCCCATTGCTTTACGCTGGGACATTGTGAATAAGGAATTCACATACTGAAAGTATATTCTAAGTTGTTCTGAACTACATCTTACACTAAAATCTTAACCTGTATAATTTTTCTGTTCCTACTAAACCTAGCCTACATGAACATTATCTGGAAAACTGTCAGTTAAGTAATCTCACCACAACATAAACCAAGAACATCATCATAAGAAGAACTGAATTGCTTTTATTCCTATTTAAATCAGCCAGAAGTCATGAAAATTTAGATAAATTTAGACACTGGGAAAAAGTGTCTCTCAGTGGCTTATTTAGCGATGTACTTCACCCTTAAGTTTCAGGAACAAGAACCATGACACTTTGGTACAGAAGATGCAACAGAAACAATGCTCAAACCTTAAACCTCTTGCAATGTCTAGAAGGGATGGGGGGGGCAGGGGAAAAGAGAAAGGAAAATTCTTAATCAAACCAAGTACTCTTCTCCAAGAATAATAATTCCTTCTGCTGGTGTTTCCTATGGTTTTCCTGCCAACTCATTCCAGCTTCCTGCTGGCAGTTGGCTCATACAGGACATTTGTAATGCTCATTCTTCCATCAGCTTTCAGACTAAAGTAACAAACATGAGGTAAAGGCTACAGAAATGACCAAATGCCAGCTGGCTATGCCCAGTTGCACAAAAGATCAATTTATCACCATTTTACCTCACCTCACTTAAATGTTTTTCTCTATCCGAAAAAGATTTCCCCCTCAATAATTAATGTCAAGTGGATACTTTCTAGCATATCAATTACTACTTTGTCTATCTAGCTAGACTATATAGTCTTCTTTAAACAATCTTCTCTCTTCCATTTTCTNTGAAAGAAATTTAAAACTGAAATAACATGGGGTGGGATGTATGTGTGTTAGAGGAATTCTTGTACTTTTCTTTTAGAAGCATCAAAAGCACTCAGATAAAAACTCTTCCAGATAACCACAAGAATGGCAACTACCACTACACTGGGGATTAAGCAGTCTACTTTGGGGATTAAAGCATGGAACTTTTATTCTTGGAGATAGTAAAAAAAATCAGCTGGACGAGACCTTCAGTAGCAGAACGACACGTTGCTGTGGATCCTGCTCAGAGTTATAATTGGGTGCACAGGACAAAAATCAGGTGACTTCCAGAGGTCCCTTCCTACCTACAGCACCTAGACTTCACTTCCTTAACCTACAGGCTACTTGAAGAAGAGGGCACAGGTTTCTAGAGTCACTCCAAACCAGATACTATGAAGTGCTCTGTATCACCTAGCAAGTAATTCTATTTTTTATTACATCAAAATTTTACTAGCTCAATTTCTTCAGAGGTGGACTTTTTTTCAACTTAAATCACGTTCTGTGAATGAATATATAGCATATATGCAGCTACATGACAGAAATAGCACACTTCTGTACAGGTATTTTTCCTGTACATGCATTTGAAAAACTCTGAAATCATAGAATAAAATTCAGTGTAAAAAAGGGATATAAAAACCTATTTCACCTCAACTTCTAGCTTTGAGACTTAGAAGGCTTTGAAATTTTTACATTAAATAACTACATATCAATTAACAGTTATCTTTCAGGGAAATAAAGGCACCCAATGTAAAAAACCTAAAGCTTTATGACAACTTTAATATAAAAGATGAACTTATGTCAGCACTTGCAGCAATCCGTTTCCATTTCAGGGTCTCCTTGAAAACTACACTGAAGCAGCCAGAATCACCCAAAGTGCCTAGATGTATAACAGGACAGAGGTACTTGCCTAGTAAAGCAACAGATACCTCAAAAAAGTCATTCCCCATCCTTTCAGGGCAATCACACTGAATAGTTATCCTGATGTTGATTACATAACAAAACACTATTCAATCACACTGCTAGAACAGTTATCTGATACTCTAAAGAGATGCAAACTACACCTTAGCTGTCAGTTTTACCAGTCCAAGTAATAGTGACAGTCACATTTACAAACACTTAACACCATTAAAATAAAGGAATGGAAGCAAGGAAAGTTGTAATTTAGATTACCACTGTCTATAAAGATCCCTGCTATAATCCAATAAAAAATATTCTATTATAATGAATTATTTTTTGTAATATTTAAAGAATATTGACAATAATTTCAAGTTACAGGTGATTCTGAAGAGAATCTGTTTCCCTATGGTAGCTTCAAAAATATTTCTTTAGATTGTTTCTGTTCCTCTGTTTTGTAAGGGGATTCATTTATTTGTGTCATGCTAGACCAAACGTTATTTAATTTTTCCTTTGCTTAAAAGGCAAGTTTACCAAATTCCACATGCCTATCTTGTACTGCACACAGAAGAAAAACACAGAAAAGAATGAAGCATATTCAGCTCTTCAATTAGAGGCATATCAAACTAACCAAAACACATTCTGAATTAATTTCATCTATCACTCCTAAATTAAACGTGACATTTTAAACAGTAAACGAACTGTAGGATTATTTGGGATGCACACATTTTAATTACAACTGATAAAGCAAGTACATCCTTTGGAAAAATGTCAGCTGCCTAACAGATGTGAGTAACTAAAAGGCAACATTAAAAGAGCCATCTATTTTCTATTTAACATAAGGAATAGCAGATTTGCCACTAATTGTTTTCAAAATCGTTCTGAATAATTAAACAGTACTTAGCAACCACTGTGGTACAACCAACTAGTTCTCAGCTCCAGGAATAGCTGTGGAAATCACATGAGAAGTGCAAGAACTATAACTTTGTCCAATGTTTAATTAAAAGCACTGACAGGCTAATTTCTCCAAAGACAAGTCTGAAATGCACTAAGAAATACTTATGCACCCTACCTAATAAGCCCAAATCTAATGCTTGTTACAGCTTGCACAGAAATTTAAGGCTTAAGTCCATCATCTAAAATGACTGACCTACTGAAAAGAATCTCATTACTGACAAGTGATTCTACATGCAAACACCGGAATTGATACACAGTATCAACACATCCACCTCCATCTGAAATATGTCTCAACTCAAAGTTGCCTTAGAACATACCATACTGCTCATGAAATGATGATACTGCCACCTATACTTATGAATCACACACAAGGAGAGCCAACTACAATATATGCTCATACTTCAAGCTGAAATACCACAAATCAGACAGAAAACACGGACTGTAAAACAAGCAATAAACAAAAAAATCTATGCAAGTGATAATCACCTACCACAGCCCCTGATTTGTTAAATCTTGCTCTTTGGTGTATTAGCCATAGTTTCATTATCCTTTGGCACAGACTTAGTGCATCCTCCAAACTCTCTGCTCATTGATTGGAGGCATATAATAGGAGACTTCTTAGAAAGACATCAAGTCTTCACTTGAAAAAGCTTAAACATCTACTTTAAACTTGTGCTTGAATATGTGCAATATTCACAGTAATAAAACTAATTAATAGGAAATAGCAAGACATTATAGGGTTTTATATTCCTCACAGAGTACACACCAAGGGAAATTAATTTACATTTTTTTCTTCCAAATACTTATTCAAAATCCTTTATTCCTAAATGTGCAGTACAATGCTTAGTGATTTCAGACAAAATATTAGGCTCCTTATTAAAATGAGCATAAGTATGGGGTTTTTTTTTTACAGCATCTTCAGTTTACTGTTGCAACTATGCTTAGAACACAATAAACCACAGCACATTAAAATGCCTTAGTTCACCATGGAAAAAGATTATGAGTAGTAAGAACCTTTGCTCCTTCTCCAACTACATCCATGAAAAAAGTAACCCTGTTAGGAAGCTTGGAAAACTGAGGACAATTTTCTCTCAAGTTTTTCTTTTGAAATAAAGCAGCGTTAAATTGCTTCCTCAGAGGACCAGATGCACATATTTGTTCTGCACGCAAGCTGGTAACAAGACTTCACTGAACTTGATCGATATAACAGCTTTGGTTTCTGCTGTCTCAAGGATCTCTGCACTTCTCACCAATAAGATTTTTATAGCATTCAGAGTTCTTCACTTTTTTCCTTTTTAATTTAAGGGATGGGGAAATAGGGGGAGTGGGGGCAGAGGCCAAGTGGAAAGGGATCTCAAGCATGCATAACAATATCTTCCTGCCTACTTTCTACAATAGAGGCATCAGAGCTGATCCACCTGAAAAGTCTGCTTTTAGAAAATTGATCTATGTAAACAAGAGATATCCTTGATAATAAGAAAATCATTTTCTTAAAGCTGGATCACTCACTCCTTGCCAGAGGTAAAAATCCATTGTTTTCTATTTAATAAGAAAAAACCAACATAAGTCTAATAATTTTTTAAGAATATAAAGAAAGCCATGTCTGTCTTACAGGTGTATATAAAATATAAATAAATTTAAGCACCTGCTTTATTTGCAATTTGCATTTAATATTACTATTCTATCACTGTGTGGAATTGATCTCCAAATTATGACACACGGAATTCAGCGACACCAGATGTCAAAGTTCCCATTAAATCCAATCGACCCAACTTGAAACCATGCAAAATTTTTAGGCTGAAAGAACTGTTTCTCTGGGTGGAGTGAGGAATGGTAGAGAAGTTGTTTTAAAGTTAATCACAAGAATCCAGCTTTAAAATACACTTGTTCTAAATTATGTATATCACAATATGGCTATAAAGCTAGAAAGACAACTATCCAAATAAATTTTAGTCTAGTTTTCATCTTATCTGGTACTTGAATATTTTACTACTGATGTCTACACTGTTTGTCAAACTGTCATTCATGACTGATTTTTCTGAACCTTGGTATTAAGAAGTTATCTTACCCAATGCTGATACATTGATGAATGCGACAAAAAGTTTCAAATATAAAGAGACGGGCATTCTCAATGAAGTCTTCAAGGCACGCCACTAGGAAAAAGTCATTCACAAGCACCTGCAAGCATAAGGAGAAAGGGAACACTGAGAAGAAACACAGAAGTACTAACTTACTGGTAGAGACAGTCAACAAGCATGATCAATTAACAACACATCTAAAACCACTTCTTGGTGTACTCCAAGACGGGGAGAAAAATATTTTGCAGAAATTTTAATGGTTCTGCAGTTTGCTAAATTAAAATTTACATGCTAACATGTGATCACTGGGGTCTGACTCAAGAAGAGAACATGGTCTACTGCTGTCATAATTCTACTTAAGATCCCTGCAAATACAAAATTTTATCTTCTCCCCTATATTGGAGAATTCTTCTTTCACCCTGCAATTTGATCAGCATTCTCCTTACCATGCAAACCAGGTCACTTAGTGGTGCAAGTGTGCCTCTAAAATTCAGCTTACAGGACCAGCAGTCCCATGCAGTGAAGGTAAGCCTTCTGATTCACCCAGTTAGGTGACTATGAAACGATAGGAAGTCAAAGCAGAGGCTATAAGAATTGGTTCTGATGTTCAGCTATTAGAAATACTTCTGTACTAGTCAACCCAAGTATTAGGTATCTTCAACTCCTCAAAGGAGATTAACTAGGAGTTTTCCAAGAAAACCTATTCTAATGTTATTTCATATTACTTTACACTTTTAGAAATCCAGGATGCAGTATCTTTCACAACAAAAGCCAATTAAAGTTCTTCTTCAACCTCTTCTCAAACACTAATGGACAAGCTGAAGCTAAGCCAAATGTATAACTGCCTGTTCACTTGTTCTAGAACTGCTTAAATGTAATTTTAAAGTCAGCAAGACTTATTGGTAAGGCTGTAGAGTGTTACAAAATAAGTTGAAAAATAAAAAAAAAAAACAGAACCTCCTCACAAACTAAAGATCCTCAGAAAACACTCGCTATAGAATCAAATACCACTTCAAACAAGTTAGCTGGCCACTGTGAATTTCAGACACCTTTATGTCAAAGAAAAGTCTTAAAAATATTATAAGACTTACTGTTTCGCACTCTCTCAGCTTCTTCTGTGCACCATCAAAATCAAAGTTAACATACAAGCATTCCACAAACTCTGTGATAGGGTCCCTGTATGTGTAGGACTCCTGCCAAAACAATTAGGAACAACTTAGAAATCAAGGTCACACAATCACTTGAGTGTTCCTTATAATAGTCAAATAAGATTTAATACTGTAAAAAAATCCTATCGTCATTTTAAGTAAAATACTTAACTTGAACTTCCAAATTCTTCTTACAAAAGCTGAAAAAATGCACCCTTTTTCCCCAGTTCCATCTTCAGCTTTTAGACTACAGCTGGTTCTGTATTAAACCTCCATATTTCTTAAAACATGGTAGAACATATATTCCTCCTAAAGTCTGATTTCAAAGACTAGTTAAACACCAAATCCTTCATAATCCAAACTGAATGATCAACTGATTTACACTGACAATACAATTAGCACAAACAGTGCTACTTTCTATATACAAAATGCTTATAATTTATTTTGGCATTACAATAATCACTCAACTTTTAGCTCCAAGGAGGGAATAGGAACAGCACTAGATCTATATACATCTGTGCAAATGAAGACAAAATTGAACATCCTCCAATATCTCTAATGCACTTTTAATAAAGCTTAATTCAATCTTTCAATATCTGCTTTAGTATACAAAAAAATTCAGCAGATTAGAGGAATTACTAAGAGATTTTTTTTAATTCTGGATCCAAGTTACATTTCCTTCCCCTAAGAACTGTATCTGCAGTCTCATTATTGAGGCTTAAAATTCTGTTTTATATGTTT
>WAAB01015550.1:0-39831 GCA_013389865.1 Piaya cayana
TCCTTTAAGCTGTGAAACAAGGAGGATGACTCATGAACCACACAGACACAAGTGGTGTCAGTACCTCGATGGTCCATCAGGTTTCTAACCTGCGTCAGCAAAATCAGGGTGAAGAAGGAAATGAGAATGACAACCCAACCTGAATGTGAGAGGGAGAGACCAAGTCATATGGAAAATAAAACACCCTCTGAGGCTGCATCCCCACTCCTTACCAAACACATGCTTCAGGGAAACCCAGCTCTGCAGACCTTTGAGCTTTGACTGTTCCTGTCATTTACAAATGTTAGGAACATTGACTCTTGACATGGTCTCCAATGGTCTCCAAATTTTTCCTCTGCCAATTGCTTGAGAGCTTCTTCCTTGCTTCTCTGCAGAGGCTATGGAAGGACTCTTGTGGGAAGGTGCCTCTGTCCTCCTGAGTTTACCTTGAATACTGTGTCTGCTGATGCAAGAAACCCTCCTTAGGTCAAAGACAGGAGCAGACCACAAGTGCTTAACAGTCCTGAAATTAAGAAAGCAGATGAGAAGGTTGGTAAAAGCAAACCTGAGATACTGTGAACTCAGTTGTGATCATTAATGGCTCTATTTATCTGAAGATGCTTAGAAACTGACATCTTCTGAAGAAATTAGAGTAAGGTCTTTGGAATAAACTAGGAGGATTTTTTTTTTTTTAAATAAAAAAAAGATGTTTTAGCCACCACAGGCAATTACACATTCTGAGATGTCTATCTCTCCCCACTTGCAATCTGTGATAGAAGAAATACTGTTGAAAGACAAATAACTCAGTTTGTGTTAAGGGGCAACCAGACTGGACCATCACCTGCAGCACAAGTGTGGCCCCCATGGAATGGAGGCAATGAACCAGCCCCAGTCTCTCTTCAGGGTGCTTCCCCATAAGCTCTCCAAGCTTCCCACAGCCACAGTGACAGGATATATTGAGATGCCAAGAGATAATCTCTGCTACCACCTCTACCAGCAGCCCAGTGGGGCCCTCTGTTCACCCTGGCAGCACCTCCCATTCTAGCTCAGCCTCCCCAGCAAGCAGAGCAGGCAGCATCAGTGCCTCAGCACCCACCTATGTACCTGCATCCTCTGAGCCTCCTCCCATCTAATCCTCCATTACCACCCAAAGGGGTGGAAAGCAGCCTGGAAAACTGGTGGGTTTTGTCTTCCTCAGATTCTCTCAGATCAACAATCTACCATGAGAGGGAATCTGTTATCACAAGCAAGACCTCTTCCACTGAGCAAGTGAGTAATGAACTGGAGCTGGGCTGTAAGGATTTTAAAAAGGGTGCTCTTTACAGCTGGCTGTCAATGCCCCAGCTACATCTTAAAGAGGGTTTCATTGTTCCTAGAGCAGAAATACAGGAGAGTGCTCTGCATCTATTTACCATGCAGAAGGGTCAAAAATGGCTCTTCTCCCTCCTGAGTCCCTGCAGCTTCTCCAGCAGAAATAAAAGACACACGCAGAGCTTCAGCACCAGGGTAAAGAAGAGAGGGAACAGAAGAGCCCTCTGTTTCTTCCCACCTGCTCTGCGATGGTGACTTGCCCTGAAGAGTCTCAGGAAAATCCTGTGTAAATGGAACATAAATGTTTTATGAATTCAGCCCTGGTGGAGTAAATTAAAGGGTCATTAATGGCCTCATTAAAGAGCTTTGCACTTTGTTCTGAATTATGAAAGCTATCATGCAATGTTAAACTAAATGGAGTTTTCGGCAAGATTTTAAAACTCTAACTAGTTCCCTCTCCCCCTCTGTCTCTCCCTATTCTTTTCTCCCTTTTCCTTTTTTAATTTTTTTTTGTCTCTGAGAAATGTCTTTTGAGGGAGCCGCCTGTAGTGCTACAAACTAGATTTCAATTATAAATCTTCTTATGCTCCACTAATTGCCCAGAATTTTTCTCGAGAGCTGCCTGAGGTTAATGCTGGTGAAGAAAGAGCCCTTTTGTCTTTTCTTGAAACAGTGCCTCCCTCTCCCACCTCAAACAAGACATCAAGCAGGGAATTACCTATATTGATATCCAAATAGGATGTGGGGAGCTGCCATGTGGGAAGAAAGACAAGTTTGGCATGGCTTTGCCTTGGCTTGCTGGGGAGAAGACTTTGGTTCCTCTGGTATCTCCCAGTGTGACTCTTGTTGGACCCTCGCAGGTCCCTTGACTCTGGCTCCATCAGCAGCCCAGCACTGACCCTTGCCCTTGCTGGGAAATCAGTTGGTGCTCAACAGGGTCAGGGAGGCACATCTAGGAAACTGATGAACATCATGGTCTTGATAGAGCCATGAGTTAAACTGAATGGTGCTGTGCAATACAGTCCCTCAGCCCTTTGTGCTTAAACAGGCTGAAATGGCTTGTGCCAAAGGCTAGATCTAGTCTCTGTCTTTCTCTTCCAACATGCTCACATCTCTGTCTAAGGGCTCATGCTTAATAAGGTCCAGTAGAAACCAGGGATGTAAGGACATAACTATAACTGCTAGTGAGCATCCTGGCTGCCATTGCAGGGTCTTCATCCCCTCCGTCAGTCTTGGGAAAGAGGGGTGCTGAGGCCCCTTCTGCAGCGTGGCAGTGATCTCATATAAAGACCCATTTTATGCCTTTTTAAATGTTGCTGTGGAAAACCACTAATTGCCAGATTGTTTTGGATCAGGCAAGAGCTTGCAGAGACAGCACGTGCCCTGGCCAGTTGCTCACTGGCCTAAGGGTCTGGATTTTGAGGGACCAGGTCCTGCTGCTCCAGCTGGGTCAGGGTGCAGGAAATATAAGCAGTGGGAGCTACAATCAGTTTCCTCACCAATGGGTTTGGGTGTATGGGAATAAAGAGCTATCCTGTGGCCACCTCCCTGCCTTTTCCCAGTGCTGAGGGGATATTGGGAGCCCCACATCTTAGTGTGCAAAAGTGGAGACCCCTGTAAGCTCGAACCAGTGGCATCTTGCTCAAGACCTGCTAGAGCATACCAGAATTGTTCAGCAGAACAAAAAGCATTGATTTGCACCAACTTTTCTGCTAGAACACAATAATTTCATCACAAAGAGAAGCTCTTCAGGCCTGGCCTGGAAATTGTTGCTGAAGCTGGAGACAGAACCGAGCCTCCCAGCAGGACACAGCCAGTTGTGGTGAGGGCAACCCTCCTCCCTCCCCAGCCTACCTGTAAGGCTCATTGCTTTGACTTATTGACTTAGCATGCCCTCTGCAAGTTCTTCACACAGCTATGCAACAAATTAAACCCCTTATTAACTAATTAAGCTATTTCTCCAACCAGGCAGGAAAGTGAGAAGAGGTTGTTATTATTTCTATTTTTAAATACCTGTGAGAGGCACATGTGCTTGAATGGTCGCTCAGCCCAACTGAGACACAAGTGGTGGACAGGGCCAGCTGAGAAGCCCCTCTGCAGCCCAGAAGCTTTAGCAACAAAATCTCTAAGGGCATGAAATGTGCTGCTGTAGTTTTCCGCATCTAGGACTGATTATGGGCACAGTGCCCTGAAGCTGCCAGCCTCTGGGCAATGCACGTTGTGAAGCATGGGGGATGCTGAGCTTGTCCTCCAGCATGGTGCATGTCTCCAGCAGGGAGGATTCAGCAGCCCAGGGGACCCCATTGCCTTCAACAGTGAGAGCAAACTGAGCAGCACATTTTAAGACCCCCCCTCCCCCAGCATCTCTGAAGGCTCAGGCACTGCAGGCAGTGAGCAAGTATCTCACATGCGTCCCCTGGCTGTGTGTGGACTTGCTGGAGCCAGATTTCCCCAGTGCCCCCCTCATCCTTGTTGTCTCCAGAGACCATCAGCACACTTTGGGGGGTCCTCCTTAGAGTTCAATGATCACCCCACAGCAGCCATCACTGGGGCTAGTCCAGTCCTGGGATATCCCAAATCAGCCTCCCCAGCAGGAACAGCAGCCAAGAGCTTTACCACTGCATGGGGCTTTGGCAGTGGATTGAGGCTTGCCGGATACTCTTTAGGAGCATCCCATCCAGCTCCTGGCAGCCTGCATCTCAGCTCTTCACTGCCGAGAGACTCTGCCTCGTGGCTCCTTTCTTCTGAGGTGGGAACGCTGCAGCTGCTTCTGCTGCGCAGTGTGCGGGAAAGGATGGGGATTTTGCAAGAGCTCTGCTCAGAAGTGCTGTTACTTTCTGGCAAGCTCTGGCCTCCTTCCTCCTTCCCTGCACCAGGGCATGGGGCTCTGGGATAGGGAGATGCCAAGTAGCTGGGGCCAGGTGTTTTCTGCAAGTGAAACCACTGATATGAAGGCTTTTGGGGTCTGGCAAAGGGTTCAGGAGTCACAGCTGCTCCATATCCAGCTTGATGTAGGCTTCTTAAATGGGGCCTTTGGCCTAAGGGGCTGGGAGAGTTAGGCAGGATATAAAAAGCCCTGGGAGAAAGCAGCTGGGTTGGAATGTGGTTTTATGTTGTGCCTGCTCTGCTTTTTCTCTTCCTGATAGAGCTGTGTAGATCTCCCTTTGGTTTTGGGTTGGTTTTTTTTGTTTTGCCTTTTTTTTTTATTCTTAGGGCTTTTGGTGATTTTTTTTCTACTCTACATGACCTCTTGCAGAACATGCTCTTAGTACTCCCTAGCACCAGGGATGAGGCAGGGCTGACCTGATCTCTAGCTGATGTGGAGATTTCCTTGCTAGAGGCTGTTTGTGGTGCCTTCTGCCTATCCCATCCCTGCCAGACAGCCCTTTTCAAGCTTTCTTTTAATGTTGTTTGCTGCTAAGGGGGAATCTCCTGGCATCTCTAATCTCAGTGAAGGATCAGGAGAGGGGATGGTACTCTGGCAAGAGATGGAGACCACTGTGCAGGGTGATTTAGAAAAGCTGACATGTAGTGGCAGCAATGCTATAAACCATGTTTATGCTGATACAATTATTGGAGCTGTTGCTGTGCTGTACTGGAGCCCTGCAGCTGGGGTGAGCATTGGAAGGGTCAAAGCCCTCCTGCAGCTGCCCTCAACTGGTAAGTGCTGCCACAGGGGAGCTACAGGCAGTGAGCACCCGGCAGTTTGCAAACAGGGAGTGTGGTGGGGAGGTGGGCCCTCAGCACAAGAAGGATGTTGAGGCTCTGGAGTGAGTCCAGAGAAGAGCAACGAAGCTGTTTAGGGGGTTGGAGAACAGACCTTATGAGGAACAGCTGGGGTTGTTTAACTTGGAGAAAGGGAGGCTGAAGGGAGACCTCATTGCTCTCTACAACTACCTGAAAGGAGGTCGTGGAGAGGAGGGTGATGGCCTCTTCTCCCAAGT
This sequence comes from Piaya cayana, assembly GCA_013389865.1. NCBI lineage: Eukaryota > Metazoa > Chordata > Aves > Cuculiformes > Coccyzidae > Piaya > Piaya cayana. Next base: position 5,235 of record WAAB01015550.1, read on the forward strand.
GACAAGGGACAGGATGAGAGGGAATGGCCTCAAGCTCCGCCAGGGGAGATTTAGGCTGAACATCAGGAAAAAAATCTTTCACAGAAAGGGTCATTGGGCACTGGCAGAGACTTCCCAGGGAGGTGGTTGAGTCACCTTCTCTGGAGGTGTTTAAGGGATGGGTGGATTAGTTGCTGAGGGGCATGGTTTAGTGTTTGATAGGAATGGTTGTACTTGATGATCTGGTGGGTCTTTTCCAACCTGTTGATTCTATGGTTCTATTTGAAAGTTTTGCTTGCCCACTGGCATCTTTGGATGTGGCCTTTGCTGGCCCCAGCACCTACTGAGCAGGGCAAGGCTTTGGACATGGACCTTGCTGCAGCCTGGTGCTGAGTGGGTGGTTGGGGCTTAGGGCTGGACCCAGTGGAGGGTTTGGGGTCAATGCTGCAGGAGGCGCGCCTGCAGAGTGTGCTGTGGTTTCAGGGATGCTGAGAGGACCCGCAGCCTTGTCAAGTGCCAGGGACAAGAGTTTTATGAGTTTTCCATGAAAAGTCCCTGCAGGTGCCATGGAGCTGTGGGCTCCACTGCCTGTAGTGCTCCTGGGGATTTGGGGGGCTCTGTTTGCCACTAGATGAGCTAGAGGAAGCTCAAGGTGCCAGGCTCTTGATGGAGCTACACTGCTGGGACTGGGAGTGTAGAAATACCAGAGCTGGTGAGCAGATCTAGGGATTAAAGGGGCACATGATGCTGCCCTCTGTGTCCACAGTCTCTGTAGGGTTTCTGGTAGGGTGGGGGGGTGGGAAGCATGTGACTGGGATACAGAAAGCATCATGTATTGCTCCTTGTCTGCACAAATAGAGGATGGAAGGGTGAAGGGAGCTTGAGAGCTTCTCATGCAGGAAGATCACTGCAGGCATGGCTGAAGAATCATAGAATCACAAGGGTGGAAAAGACTCATGGGGTCATCGAGTCCAACCATAAGAGTCCTAGAAATTGTTCGTACTGTTTCCAAAAAAGTGACTGATTCGGACTGAGGGAGAGGGAGGGATATGGATGAGGAGCAGACTTAGAAAATGATTTCACCACTGGTTTAATTTCCTCCATGTTAAAACATTGCAGAGTTCAGGGGGAAAAAGCACAAGTCTGCCATGAAAATATCCTAAGTCCAGCTGTGGCTGGACAGTAAGGGGGAAAAGACTTGTAAAGTTGTCAGTAATGCAAAGCCACGGCAGGAAAACATGGGACAGGGCATGGCAAATCCCACCTCGTGCATACACCTGGAAGAGAACTCTTTCCTCCACTTAATCCATTACCATATGCTTATTCCTGTAACAAATAACTGAGTCAGTGGGAGAAAACCTAATTCAATTTATATCTCAATCTAAGCAAATATGAAAAGGTTGCCAAATGTAGCAATAAAACCTGCAGTGATCTCAGATGCTTCCCTCCCTTGTATTAAGAGAAAGGGAAGTGGAGGAACTTCTGGCCATGCAGTTGTAGGTATGGATGCAGGGGGATTAGTAGGATTCCTTGGAGCTGCGTCCCCAGACAGCAAGCAAAGCTTTTTCTCAGACATGCTAGTACAGATATGGGTTGGGAGCAAGCTGAGGGACAGCAAGAAAGGGGGGATATTGGCACTCCTGTCTCCTTTCTGAAATCATCTGAATAATCTCTGTGGGCAAAAAATGGAAGCTTCCCACATCGGGCTGTTCTTGCTGTGTCACTGTGGGATTCTTGGAGGTGTACCCCTCCCTGCTTTGCAAATGTCACAGCTGGCTCTGGCAGTCTGTGAGTACGAGGATTTTTCTTCAAAGTTTGTCAAGTTTGCTAAACTTTGAATGAAAGTTGAGCTGTGCAGTGAAGCGCCCTGTGTTGGGGTATGTCCTAGCCCTGCAGTCAGTGGTTCGCAGCACGATGCTCTCTGTGTGCTGGTGGGGTCCATTTTTGCATTGCTCAGCGTGTGATCAATGAGCACAGCCAGCTAAAAAGTTGCTGTCCTTTCCCATAGGATCATCTGTCCTCCAGACAGAACTGCACCAAGTGACTGGGATTTGCCTTGGAGCAAAGCAGACCTCTGCAAGTCCCTTTATTCCCATCCAAACTGCCCCACAGACAGGCAGAGCCCCAGCTGCCCCATGAGTAGGGGTCTCAGCCAGCCCTGGCTTGGCTGGGGGGCTGGTTTAGCTTGTCACTCTGCAGAGGCACTGAGGGTGTTTTGCTGTGCAGTGGCACTGAAAGGACGTCCACAAAGCCAGCAGAAGGGCTGAGGTTCACATCCAGTTCACATCTGCTGCTCCCTGCTAAACCCAGGCCATGTCCCCAGGCCGAGCTGTGCACCTGTGCCCACTCAGGTTCAGGTGGTGCCAGGCTTCCAGCAATGGCAGAGGGAACAGATGGGCAAAAGAGATTAAACCAAGAGTCAAAATAGACAGTTTGATGAACTATTTTCCTAGAAGAAGGCATTTAGCAAGCTCAGCTGAGCTATAAATATCCCATAATGTTCCTCCAATATGGGAGGAGAGCTGGGGAATGTGAAGAGGGGGGGATTTTCTTCATGTAAACAAATGCATAGAAAATAGTGACATGAGGAACAAAAAGGTACTAATGAATTCAAGTCAAACACCCTGGTTTGGCTGAAAGATGTGGCATTTCTTGAGGAGCATGTGACCACAGCTGTGTGGTTCATTAGCCTCTCCAGAACCCAAACTTGGGACATTTTGTTACTGAATTTTGGGGTTTGCCATTGATCTTCCTTCAAAGCTTGAAAAAAACCCCAAATTGTGTAATGTGAGAATGAAATGAAACATTTTATGTTGAACTGGAATGAGTTCTTTTGTTTTCCAGCCTGAAAATTTCCCTCTGCAGAGCATTGCACATGTAAGGAACGGATTTGCCCAAGGAGGATGGGCAGAGGATGGATGAAGCGGGTTCAGTTCAATTCAGGGAGCAAGCGGGGACACAATAGCCTGGGACAAACTCTCTGTTAGACCTATATTTTGCATAGGAAAAGCTGAAGCGTTCCCCACACTAATTTGCTTTTTACCCACTCAAACCTTGGAACAGCAAAAGGGAGGGGAAAGAAATGCTGTTCCCTGGCTATGCTAGGAACAGTTTAGTCTCATTAAAATCTGCTTTCACCTGCTACTAATTTTCCTCTGGTTATAAAGGCCTGTAATGGTTTGGTTGGTTGTTTGCCTGAATGAAAAGAAGGAAAAAGAGCTGTTAGACATTGTTCACAGTGAGGAAATGACAGCATGTGCTGGTGGGGGCATGTCAGGTAATGAGCCAGGACACCAAGAAAACTGCAGCAATGAAATCCTTCCTGGGCAGCCCCAGAAGGGTGGGAATTGATGGCAGGGTAGGAGCTGCCCTGCCTGCCTTGTCAGTGCAGTGGCTGCTCTGTGGGGCATGTGGGAGTCTTTGGGGCAGCAGTGCTGTGGGGTGACCACAACCCCATGGGTGGTTTGTGTAGGGGATGATGCTCTGCTGGAGGGTCCAGGATAGGACCTGCCTAGTCCTGCTGTTCTGCCTCACCCCTGGCTCTCCTTAGCAGGTGTTATCGCAGGACTGGAGATATTTCTCTGTCCCAGGGAGGGGATGTTTATGGTCTTGGAGCAGCAGAACGGTGCCAAAATGTTGTCCCCACCCCTGCAACTTGCAAAGCTATAGGAAACTGGAGTGGTCCCACTGGCAATGTGCCCTGGGCCACAGGGTCCCTTTGTGAGGTGTTTGGACTGTTGCTTTGGGGAGCTGTGATGGAGAAATGGGAAACAGCAGGTACACAGGGGTGTGACCTCAGACTCTGGGGCTGAAGGGTGGGATTGCAGATGCCGTGTCTTAATCCCTCCTGCACTTTATGCATCCCACTCTCTCTCCTGCCGGCCATGCTTGCCCCTGGCCGGGCCAGGGACCACAGCATGCGAGAGCTGTCTTTGTTATTGTTACAAGCAATTAGGCTGATGCGAGATGCTAAAAAATTACTTTATTAGGCAAGGGCAGCCCATAAACCTCCTGGAACAAATAAGCTTTTTAAACAACTCCAGATTGTGTGTGAAGGCAGCTACTCTCGCAGCACACCTCACCCAGTTCATCCAAACTGAAGGAAGAACTGAGACCCAGAGAGATTTTTCCCTGCTTTGCCTTAACATCCTACCAGCTGGTGACATCCCCTGAAGGAGGAAACTCAAATCGCTGCAGCCACCAGGGATGGGTTCAGCCTCTGCTCCCTCTGATACTCTTTTGTTTGATGCCATAAGGTCCCTAGAAACTCTGCAAAATCTCCCCTCGGGGCAGATGGAGCCAGCAAAGCACCCACTTGTGCCTGCGGCTAGCATTGGCCAGCAGCAGTCTAGGGATGGGATGAGTGTTAATAAATCCGCAGCACCGGTACTGCTTTAGTGTTCCTCTAATTTGAGCCATAAAGTTCAACTCAGCCTCTTAGTGTTCTGCTGGGAGCCGGGGCTTCCATTTGCAGGTTCCCCTGTGCCACTAAAGGGCATCGTGCTGGCTAATAGGTGTTAAATTGGAGCATCACTTTTTAATAAGCCTCTTAATGGCATAGTGTGGATCCTTGGCAGCTTTGAGATGATGCCTGCATTAGGATATTTGTGTGTGGTGAAGGTGGTGCCAGGAACTGGAAGGCTGGAGAGGCAGGGGTGATGTGGAAAGCACAGGGGGAGACCCAGTGCTGTTCCACTGCACAGGTCCAAGCCACTGCAGAAAATTAGGTAAGTGGCTTGGTCTGAAAGTCAGGACACAGGCACAGGAGACTGCACTGCTCATAGCCAGCGGCATAAGATAGTGTGGAGTGTTTGGCCCTGTGGTGCCTGTTTGCAGGGTGACTGGGTAGTTTCTGTACAGGGAGCAGCGTCACCTGGAGCTGGACAAAACAACGATGCTTTCCTGTGTGATTTGACCCACTGGTCAATGGCAAAGCTGCCAGATGTGTTTGTTTCCTTCATTGGGACCATTCTCTTTGTGATGGTACTGCTGAGATGTCACCTCCAGGATGAAGATTCTTGCTGGCCTTCACCAGCCTCAGTGCTGTCACTGCAATGTCCCCCTTACCATCTCTGCATTCCTCATTTACTGAGAAAGTATTCTAATTACCAAGAAATCAAAGTTCTTCCTTCCTCCCCCCCAACCCAAGTAAAAGGGGTGCCTCTTCCACTGCTGCTCTGTGTGCTTGTGTACCTAGAAGTGACAACATGGATGTAATTATGGTCTGTCCTGCAAAATACAGGCAGTGAAGCCATCCAGGCTGCTTCACTTAGATAATGCTTACAGAAAGGACTAAGCTCCCAAGAAACAAGCACACTATTTTTATCTAATCTCTCTGCTTTAATAACTGAGAGTTGGAGGGCTTTCATTATTCGTAATTCAGACAAGGGTGTTTAGAAAAGTCTCTGGTGGGTTTTGTCTTCTGCCTCCAGCTCTTCTCATGCTTGGGTCTCCTCCTGCCAGGTGGGACCACGAGGAAACTATTTGCTGAGCCTACGAACACATCCAAACGTCTCCATGCTGCCCAAGATCTTGATGCATAACCTCATGCTTCATCTCTGAGCACACCGAGGTAAGAAACACCCACCCATAGAAAGCACTTTGTCAAACTCTGTTCCCCACAGCACCAGCCACCCAAGACAGCTTGGGATGGACTTGCTGTTCTCCAGCAAGGGAGATGGGGTGGGATTTGTCACCTCCAGACCAGGCAAATTTGAGGCTAAAGCAGTGGAAGGGAATGAATGCAATTTTTGTCAGCTCCATCCACGCCGGCAAATGCAGATCATGAATTACGCACCCGCCAGATGACAGGCTGACATTTTAGCTCCAAACATTCTCCTATAATTAGAGAATCTAATGCAATACAGGGAATGGCTCCATTTTACACACACATTATCGTAATGCCTTTAAATAAGATAATTGATTATGCCTCTGCATAAGAAAGTAAAATATTCGGTGTAATTAAAACCGACATTCAGATTTTGGCATGCTGACAGGTGAGGCCATGTGTCATTTTATAAATCCTTAAAGTGATATTCACACCCACATCCAGTTCCCAAAGTTTAGGGAGAAATAAAAAAGAAACCCTTGCCGCTGAGTTGCTTTTTATCCTGAGTTCAAATGTGTTTTGATGAGGGATTTTTCTTTTTTTCTGTTCTCATTTATCTTCATTTCAGCCTTATATCATTGGCTGACAAAAAAACCCTGCAGTCATACTGCTGTGAGCAGGGATATTGGTAGATCCCATCTGATAAGCAGGATTTGGCCAGCTTTCTGCTTGCAGTAGAACCCTCCGAGGTGTTCGTACAGAGCGCTGCTGAATTAGCAGGCAGCATCTTCCAGCCTGTATCTATATCTACCCCTACGCCCAAGCCAATGCTGGGTGTTTATGGGCTTTCCTGGAACAGGGATGTTCATGTAGAAGCTGTGAAAATGCTTGGTGCAGCAGTTGCCAAAAGCCCTGAGGTCCTTCTGGATGAGGACTGGCTGGGAAATATGTCCCTGGTGCAATGGATGGATGTTGCGGGGCAGCTCAAGATGGGACATGCCAGCAGGACAGGTTGTGGTGAGCCTAGGGACATGAGGACATGCACAGGAGGACTCCAGGAACCTGAGTCTGGGCTGGCAGATGCTCCGTCCTTGCTGCCTGGGCTGAGGTGCTCCTTTTCATCCTTTATGAGTGCTTTTACGCCAAAGGCTGAGGAGTACTTGTTCCTTCTCCTGTCCAATTTTACAGTTGGAGGTGCCTGTGAAGACTGCACTTCTGATCCAAACAGCAGGTGCCAAAAACTGCTCAGGTCCTGCCATGAAACCTCCTGGTTGGGGCTCCATCTCACTACTAATGGACAAGGTTTATGTGACAAATCACCTCTGCTGGAAGGTATTGAAACCTGCTGCTGGTGGTCATGGGGTTGTGGGTTTGAGGTCTGGAGGATTTTGAAAGCATTCTTTAGGTCTCAAGAAATCCTCTAAATCAACACTGTCGCTGACATGCTTCCTTGACATTTGCTGACTGTGGTGCCTTGAAACTTTGCAAACAGAGGGTTGCACACCTTCAGCATCCCTAAAGCTGTCCTTGCTGTGCCATAGCACATGTCTGGTGAGATCTGGGCAGAACATGGGTGAAGGATCTCTATCTCTGCCCTCTGTGATCTGGATCCATTTCTATTCCCTTTGAAGACAACACTCTTCTGATAAAGAGGGTCAAGGCTGAGACCATTGAATTTACCTCCTGCCTGGTAACATGGGCTTGCTCACACCTACTCTCAGCTGCCCATGGCTGATACTCCATTTCTTTTCAAACAAGCAGAAATGGTTTCTCCTCTCCAGTCCAGGTTACCCATCAGTGAGCTGCTCCTTCCAGCATCTGCATCCAGTCTTCAGAGACTCGGAACATTTCCACCTCTGTGTAGGGTCTGTCTGTGGACCTTTGCAGAAAGAAAGGTTCAAGAGGGTCCCATTTCATGGCTTGTACCTGCCCATGGACATGCAGCATGCAGAATGGTGCAGTTTCAGTGGCACTTGCTCTATAATATTGCTACCCAAACCTTCAGCAATGACCTTCCGTGGTTTGTATCTGCTAGCCCAGCTGCCTGCCCAGTGATCTTTTCCCTATGGGCTCTAACCAGTGCATAGATAGTTAAGATGCTCAGTCAATTAAGTGGCTCCTAGCTTCCAAGCTGGCTGTGGAGGCCTGAACCTGCTGCTTTCCTCACCGCTCGAGGACATTGTGTCCATCAGCACAGCTCAGATGAAGCTGGCAGGCAGAAGGCAGGGGAGTCAGCAGCCATATCCAGGTAACCCCAGGGGGAATCCAGGGTGGGATGAGAAGCTTTCCCCAGCTTCAGCCTGATCCTGTCTCCCCATCCAGCCCAGTTAGAGATCTCAGGGAGAGAAAACACTGGACTTCCAGGGCTCTGCTGAAGGGAGGAGGAGGGGGTCTGAGGAGCTGCGGGCAGTGCTGTCTGCTTTGCTTGCATTAGCAGGCTGCTCTGGCTTTCTTCGCTGCTCTTTAGGCCATTACACTAGGCTTGCCGGGCTGTGGTTGGCAGCACGGGGCGCCGGAGCCCACTGGGACGCCGGCACAGCAGCCGGCAGCTTGGCCCTTCCTCTGCTCTTAAGTGGGCTTGTAAAAAAACAAATTGCATGCCCACGTGTCTAGAAAACAGAGGCATGGTTAACTGTCTTGTTTAAGAGCACTGTTTGAACCCATGGGACAGCGTCCCTCTGGGGAGTGACAAGGAAGTGTGCCCAGGATGACAAAGCGGCTTGTTCCAGGTTGTCCTGGCCATACATTGGTGGTAGGCACGTGGTGGAGCTATTGAAGGTGGGCAGATGTTGCATGGGACCCTGCTACTATTTCATGGCTGCCAGAAATTGTAGAATTATAGAATCACTAGGTTGGAAAAGACCTTTGAGATCATCAGGTCCAACTGAACCTATACACAGACGAATTGTATCTCTAAGCACATAATTCACCCATCTTTTAAAGAGCTCCAGGGATGGATGACTCTACCATCCCCTTGGGCAGCTGTTCCAGTGCCTGATAACCCTTTCAGTGAAGAAAATTTTGCCTAATATCCAATCTGAATCTCCCCTGGCAGAACTTGAGGCCATTTCCTCTCATCCTGAATGATAAAACATACCAGTCTGAGGGGACAGCAGACCCTGGAGATGGGATTTTACTGTACTTGGAGGACAAGATACCTCCTTATTCCCACACACCAAGCCTCATTGTCACTGCTGATGATGTGGTGCATCGTGAGCTGTGTTGTATCAAGTCCTGAAGCTGCCTCGTGTTGATGAGAGAATGGTAGCCTGGGAGATCACTTCAAATGAAGGCTGTGGCAATATTAAGTGTTGCTTGGAGGAAAACTGAGGCAAGGGAGCTGGAGTATGCCCTGAGGGTCTCAGCCATTCTGCCTGGCCTCCTGCTCTGTTGCCCATGTAAAAGAAACCCAGGAGTCCCAATCTTTCCAATGTGCCAATGCTTCTGGCTCCTTCAAATTCATGACCCCCACTCGCTCTGGGTAAATAAAACCCTGGGAGCAAAGTCTCATTAGAAAGTTCTGCCTGGACATCCCTTCTCATCCTCAGCTCTTGCTGTGCCCGGCCAGGGACCCTGACTGTCCTCATGGTCCCTGGGCTGTCCCTCGCTGCCACCATCACACGCAGGCTCCCAGAGCCTGTCTCACACTCTCAGAAGCACACTCCCCTCCTCCTCTGCGCACTCGCTCCCTCGCACACCCACACACACTGGGATGATGTATGCAGGAGAGAAGTGTGTGCCATCAGCATTAGTCACTGGTTTCCGTAGGAGGGAGGTTGAGAGCAGAGGACGAGGAGCAGAGCCTCAATGTGAAGTGAGACGACAAACTTAGGGACAGCCACCAGCTTGGGCATGGGGTCACTGCTGACCATCGCATCCCTCCTGGTTGGAGCTGGGGACACAAAATGGGGCCTCTGAGGAGGCTGTTGGTGGGCACTGATGATGGCATGATTCCTATGGAGGTGAAAATCCACCCTGGGAATGTTGCAGCCCCCCAGGAGGGAAGAGGCCAGGCCACATGTGGAGCCATTGATGTTGGGACAGGTGATTGGGATTGGACCAAGAGAGAGGCAGAACCATGGGAGCATTTGCCTGTAATGGAACCACCATATTTCCAAGCATCTCTCTTTTTGGAGGAGCAGCTGGATGTGAAGGAGCATGAGGGTAGCCAGGTGAAGCCAGAGGAGGTGAACTGGAGAGGGGAGAGCAAAGCACCCCAGCTGGTTTGGCTAACTTATGTGGATAAGAAGCCAGGGCAGAGACAGAGAAAGGCAGTCATGGGAGTGTCTGAGAACATTTTGGGGGCTCCAAGGGGAACAGAGCAAGTTTGAGCAAAGGGACATTCCCCTTTGAGTAGTTTCCAGGAGGTAACAAGAAGAAGACAGCTTGGATGGCTGTCCTAAAGAGGGGTCCCAACAGCAGCCCCATTGGCTGAGAAGTGTGGAGTAACTGCTCAGCTAGGAGAGGAGTTATGCCTTCCAGCCCCTTTGACCTGCAGCTTCCAAGTCCTGGAAAGCTTGTAGGCAGCAGAGTGGAGGAGAGAGTAACTACTTACACTTACTTGCACTGTCTCCTTCGCTACAAATTAGCCTCAGCCCAGCTGGTAAGGGAAGGCAAGGCTGCCTTTAAACTGCAAAGCAGGCAGCTGCCCTATTTTCAGGGCAGGTGGAAATGCAAGCCAGCAGATGAAAACCTCTGGCCATGAGGTGCTGGTGATTTCTGGCAATGGAGCTGCCGGAGAAGAGGCCAGAGGATTCAGAGGTGGCAGTAGCATGGCTGTCCTTGGCTGAGTGGGTACTGTGCATGCCTCGCTTCATGCCGGTATATGTTTTACCTTGTACACGTACTGCATCCAGATTCCTTCTCTGTTTACAGCTGTGTGCTTCTCTTTTATCCCATATGTCATCAGGTGGTTATGATTGCTTTCCCCATGGTGGGATGTATCATGAGGAGATTAATAAGATCATCTAGAATGGGGGAAAGCAACTGCTTTGTGCATTAGCTGTTGCACCAAGCTCCAGCTCTCTTTTGTTTCCCACTGAGGCTGAGTTGCCAGACTTCAGCTGGTGTCTTCCTTCCTGTGCACATCTGACTTGCCAGCAGAAGATGAGCATAAGGGTGCACTGGCTTTTGATAAGGGCTGCTGATTTATCTGTGGACCCTGGAACACCAAAGCATCAATAGGTGACTAATGAATCACAATTTCACTTGTGCATTAACTTCTTTGGAATGCAAAGCACTCCCTTGATATTTCAGCATTTTCCACCTAGTCCAAAGCAAAACCCAAAAGGCTGAAGAGACAAGTGGGGTCCCAGGCAAGGTAATGTTTCCACCTTGTGTCTGCTACAATGATTGCATCAGCCTTAATTACAATGGGACTTTCTGCCCTTTAAAGCAGTTTGGCACATGCTGTATTTTCAGCTTTCCTGCCTCCGGCTGGCTCTGGCTATGAAATGGTTTCTTTCATGCATTCAAAACAGTTTGTAATTAACAATCACATTGTTTTCCTTTGAACATCAACAGAGATACAGAAAACAGAGAGATTGGAGCTAAGATGCCGATATGACTGAGTATTATTTTGCTTCTACAAAATGACTTTTCTTATTTCACAGCAAATTTTGTGCTGATGAGAGGTTTAGTGCAGTGGAGAGACTTTTCTCACGAGCTGGTCATGAAGCTTGGGAAGCAGATTTACATGCCTGAAAAAATTCTCTCCCCTCTGTATGGGGAAGAAGGAAATTTGGATTTGGCTGCCCCATTATGTTAGGATCATGTGGACCCCAGTGAGTGCCCATGCAGAAAACATTCCTGACATCATTGTTGCATTCACAAAATAGCCTTTGGTGGGAAACCAGCAGAAAAGATGAAGTAAACCCAGGAGTATATCAGCTCTGCAGCAGGTTCCTGATCTACCCAGCAAGTCAGGCCAGAGGGAGCTCAATTTGAAGCCTTGGCTCTGTAAACAAGAACCAGATTACAAACTTCTTCAGTTCTGGTGCAAAGCTTGGATGGGAGGATTGTTCCCTCCATCTGTTATCATAGACAATCTGCCTTTGAAAGCCATCATTGCATAAATCTGGAGGAAGCATAAATGCAGGAGCACCTGAATAACAGATGGGGACACACATTTTTCAAGCAGCGATTTCCCTTACATTGCCCCATTTATTTTAGAGGGTGTTTTTCAGGACCATCCTTACAATGCCATGGCTGCCTGGGAGGGAGATGGCATCCTAGTCTGAGGTTAGTGGCTAGCCAAGCTGATTTTCAGTAGCAAAGTTGACTGCATGAACACTGTTATGACATTTCTGATTTGCTTTCATCTCCTTCAATGCTAATTCCCTTCCAACCAAATTCACGTTTCCCATCCAAGCCTTTCAGGAAGGCCATTAGCCGCGAGCACTCGATGTCACTTGCTTCCACCATGGAAACAAAGTGGCTTGAGGAATTCATCCACACACCCCACTCAAAACTTATTCTGACATAAAGAAATGCATGCAAGAAAAAACCACAAAGTCAGTTTTTGAACCCTGTGAATCCCTCCACCCACGTACCCTTCTCCTCCTTCCCTGACAGGCTGTCCAGCAGCTGCCTTCTTGTTGACAGTGCTCTCTCTTTTTCTTCCACGTTTCATCCCACAGGATCTTCAGTGCATTTAGCACAGTGGCTTTCAGCTTTGTCAACTCAAGGACCACTACAAATTTTCCGATAGTACCACAGCCACGGACTGCTGAATGGCAGAAAAGAAACTACTTTTCTTTGCAGCCTTTTCATGGCTCCTTGCAAGTAGTTGCTGGATCCCCCGGACTCAAGGACTGCAGATTGAAAGTGACTGATTTATCAAGCTGTATATGGAGATCACTTCAGATAGCTTCTCTGGGTGGGAACAGGTTAGCCACTAAATTTAGCAAATGGTAGCATTTCATGTGGATAGAGGATGGAATAAGAAGCTACTGAAATTGCAGTGGGGGTTTGGATACTTCTGATGGAAGCAGGGAGCTCTCCCCTCCTGCAAGGTCTTTCTTCGTGGTGAGATGAGCCCTGGCTCTGTAGTTACAAAGATCTGTCTGAGCAGCTCACCCGGGCTCCTTCACCTCCTCTCCAGCACAGAGGCACAACAGATGCCATAGTGCTGACTCCAGACATTCAGAGCTCACCAGTCTGGTATCCAAATTCAAACAAGAATATTAAATACAGTTTTCTTTCCACTTGCCTTCTGGCTCTGAACCCAGTAGGTTGCATTCAAATAACACCCACAACTTTCTTTTATTTTCCCCCCAGCCACAAGGACTAGAACTTTTCCTGGGGGTTTTGCTGTTTCTTTTGTTTTGTTTTTATTTTTCTTTTCCTCAATATAAACCAAAAGCTCAGAGTCTTGCTGACTCACTTGTCTCCAGGAACCGTGGCTTTAATGAATATCCAGTATTGGGAAGCATGCAGTGTATGCGTGAGACTTGGCAGTGCCATCAGGAGATGAAACCAAAAGATGATGTAATATGGCTGCGTTGGGAAGGAAAACATGAGGATTGTGTCTGGGGGCATGTGCAGCCCTGGTCAAGGGCAGGACTCTGTGACTGTGACCATGTCCTGTGATTTGTGGGAGATAAATGCTGTGAGATGCTGTGTAGATGGTGATGACAGGCAGGCATCAAGCTCAGCCCATGCTGGCCTTCTCCCTTCACTACCTCTGTACCTAACATGGGAATCAAGGTGGAGATCATGTCTTCTAGGAGAGGTGGGCAATGTCATGGGACACTGGGCCAGCAGCATTTAGATGAGAGGACAGAAGCTGTCTGGTGCAGGAGGGAAAAGGGAAGAAGATGGGGGAAGGAAGGAAGGACAAAGCTTGGAAGTGGGAGAAACACATGGAACAAGCAGGTGGTCCCCAAGGCAACCTGAGCTGGACCTGAGCACCTGCTTGCTCTCTCACTGACCCTCAACCCTGCTCATCCACAGCTTTGGACTCAGAAAAACACAGTGAGAAGCACAAGGCAGCTCCCTGTGGTTGTTTATGTGGTGCAGCGTGCCACAGGCATCGCCCTTGCATGGCTTGTTCTCCTTGGGCCATAAGGTGTCAAAGTCCAGCTACCTGGAAGAGTCTCAGCTTGAGAAGAAGGGAAAAAAAAGAAGTGAAAATAAGGGTGCAGGGGATGGACCCCAAAATTCTCCATTTTTCTAACATTTTCCTTTCTCCCTCCTTCTCTCATCATTTTCTTTCTGAGAGAAAGTGGCTGTTGGAAAACAGAGAAGGAAGACGACAAACACTGCTGTGGAATTATTTAACGAGCCAGAATGAATTGCATTTGAAATCATTTAAATGGGATCTGGGAGTATTTAACTGCAGCACAGGAACTTAACAAGAGTGGGAAAGGATTTTGCGCTAATTGCTGGCAATGATATACCTACGGAGAGAGAACATGCAGCAATTAGTAAGCAGGGCTGTAATTTCAGCCTAAGGTCTCTGCCTGCCCTAGAATATGGCATGGATTATCTTCTGGAAGGAAGACAGGGGCTCTGATCCACAAGTGACCAGAGAAAGTAGCAGATGAGGTTCTCATTAAGAAGTCTTTAACCAAGTTTTTCAAATAGTGGGATGTGGGAGGTGGCGTTGGTCAGACTCAGCTGCCCCTTTGCATCATTCCAAATTTGACTCTTGACTGTTTGTTTCCCAACCTGGTGTGGCTCGGTTTGGTGGAAAACAAATGAACCAGAAAGCCTCAACTCAGCCTGCACTGGATTGTTTTAGTTCCTCCTTGCCTACCCAGATGCGGCAGAGAGTGGTTCTGCAGCCCTCTGCTCCATGCCTGGGTGGTGGGGCTACCGCTCCCACGGTGAGGGCCTGAGCACCAATTTGATCATTTCTTGCCGAGGACACAGCAGCTTCAGGTCATCCTCGATACTCCTGGATTTGGGGAACCAGCAAGATGAGACCAGAGAGCAGAAGGTGTGATATAACCTTGTTCACAGCCCGAATGAGGGCAGAGCCTGGAGTGAGGAGCCCTGGGCTGGTAGTGGGGTGAGATGGGTGTGGAGTTAAAGAAAGGAGGCAAAATGAGATGGGACATTTGTGCAGGTGCAATGACAGGCAGGCAGGAGCCTGCACACACCAGTGGGTCTTGCACAGAAACATCTAACAGCCCTGAGCCTGAAAACAAGGACCTGCCTTTCCTACGGAAATGTCCATACAGACCTGTGGTCCCATTCTACTGAACCTGCAGAGCTGAGGTACAAATCATACCCAGCAGCACGTCTCAAGCCCCAGCGTCAAAAGAGACGGGCTGCCATGGCTGTGGATGGGACAATCTCTACTAGATGCAGCCCTTGGGAGGCTGACCTCACCACAGGGGGAAGCAGAAAACCACCAGCTCTTGTCTGTGCCTCTGATGCCCAGCAGCTGCAGGCAGCCTCCGACAGCCTCTGCCTATTGTTTCCCGGTCCTGCTGTTCCTCTCTTCATTCTCTCTCTGTGATGCCTCTGTCTTTGTTTTTTTTTTGTCTTTCAATCAGTTTTCATCTCAGTAATTCCCATTCAATGGTTAGTCCCTGATCTTTCTAATTGAGATCAGAGCTTCATATAATAGGGAGAGGGGGAGGGAGACTATTTTTAATTTGCTACGTTCCCATTAATAACAAGTTCTAATTAAAAAACCTCCATCTTCCATCCTCCCAAGTTCAGAGGAAAACTCTCTGCGACTTCTGTTGGAATCTTCTCCTGATAAATTGGTACTACAGCCTCCTCGAACAGCTGGTCCTCTTTAGCAGGCATAGTAATTAATGGGAATAATAAATGCATTCAAAGCAGGTTCGTAACCCTCCTTTCTATTCTCTCAGACATCTCTTTGCATCGCAAGAGAGACACATCAACATTTTCAGTTATAAAACAGGCCCAAAAGAGCTGCCTACATCTAACAAGGCCAGGTTTCATTAGCACTGCCCAGTCCATAATAAACCTTGTGATCCAAAGGGTCCCTGGGGATGGGGAGTTTTGCTCTTGGCTGGGAATGAGGTGGAAGCACAAAGGAGAAACCATACCTTGCAGCTTCTCTGCAGCTGCTGAGAACTTTGTGCCAGTCCTGAGTTTAGCATTGCAGATTCCCAGCCTCTGATGGGAGGAAAACTGTGTTCTCCCCTCACCTGTCCCTGCCCAGTGGGGAAGGGGCTCTGGTTTTACAGGACATAGACCCAGGTCATGCCTTAATCCAGTGGATGGGGTGAATGTGGGTACAGCTTGGTCATCCCGAGCTGCTGGCTTGTGCTGCCAGTCCAGACAGGACCAGCCTTGTCTGCACTTGTATCCCTGTATGATGCTGCCCTTGCTGCTGTGGCAAAGGAAGACAAAGTGAAAAAGTACCTCAGGGAAGAAATTCGCTTTTCTGCTTGCACAAGAAGCGAGAAGACCAGGATTTTCCCTTCTCCCCAGCTCCTGTTCTTCTCTGCTGTGTCCGTCTTCCTGCCTAGACTGTGTTAGGGTGGATAGATATTATTGTCTTGCCATATCCACACAGTGAGACTGAGAGAGAAGAAGGAGGAGAGAATACAAAGCAGAGTCTAAGGTCACACCATGAGCTGGGGATGAGACTCAGGTGTCTCAATTCCCTTATCTGGGAACTAGCACATGGCGGCATCCTTCCCAGAGAATGGGGACACTAGGGGTCACATCTAACCTATGTGGCAAACACTGAGAAGCAGAAACATAAGGTCGAGCAAGTTGCACACCCTCTCCTCCCTTTGTGCAGGTGTCCGTTTACAGCAGCTGCTGACTTGGGCTTCCTTGGATGTGCAGATCAGCTCTGCTGGGGATGGACGAGCTCTCACTGTCCTCCTCGCTTGCTTTTGTTCACCGCTGCTGAATTAATGGACTCGTCTCAGGAGAGGCCAAACCGGGAGCCATCAGTGTAGATATCCCCGAGATGAGCAATCTGTCCTGAGCAGTGATTTCAATTAAAGGGTCATTAGCGTGAAATCTTATCCAGCCCAGCTCCTGTTTGCCAGCAGGAGGTCCTTCTCCTCCCCGTCCCAAGCCTTGCTCTGTGGTTAGAGCACAGTGCTCCTGCTGGAGCCCTCTAGTTTTGCTAAAGCACAGCAGCTGCTGCTAATAAACAAACATATTGATCATAGAGATATGGGCTGTCAGGGACTTAATTCATGAATGAAATGTGCTTAAGAGTGCCTGGTAGGCAAAGTCTCTGCTTAAAGAGCTCATAGCCAAGATGGTGCTTGCAGGTGGAAACTAAGAAGCCTGGTGGCTCTTTAGCACTGGGATGCCATAGTCTGGGGCTGATGTAAGGATCTGGGGATGAAATTTATTCTAGACAAAAATGAGCCGAGAAATTTTCTTCTTGATCCTTGTGGACCATCACTAACAGTGGTGTGGTGCAATGAAGAGCTCTGTACTTCCCTCCTACTGTGGTGTTTAGCAAGAGGCTCCTGGTGCGTAACTGGGGCCTCTGTTCTGCTGTGGTGGAGGGTCTAAGCAACCCCAAATTCAGGGCTAATTTAAGCAGAAAACTATCAAGTACCTCCCCAAACCAATTCTTCAAGTCCTTTATGGTTCTGAGGCTTGCACAGAAGTAGAGGCAGGACCCACTCCTGCTTGCTGGGGTTTGTGATACCCATTGTAGGGGTCAGGGAAGAGCCAGTGTAGCATCACTCAGAAACTACATCAGCACCGAGAGGGGAGAGGGCCATAGCTCCACGTTTTCAATGTTTCTTTTCTCCTGATAGAAAGCAGGTTTTCCTGATTTTGGATCAAATTTTCCCTCCACAGACAGACAATAAAACTCTCACTGTGTGTAGGACTGAAGCTGTGTACATTGCTGTGATACTAATGCCTGCCATTGTTTCTAAATCGTTGTCATTGTGTGAAGTCATATCTAAACAAGGTACAATCAGCTCACAAATGGGTCCCGCACAGTCAGGGACTATAATTACAACTGAAATATATTTGAATATAGCCTTTATAGGTGCAATAAATTACACTGCAACACACAACTATATAGTTTGATCTGTAACAGGTTTCTATACTTCTCGTATTGGCCACACTGCAAGTAGCTGTTAAAATAGGTCTTAGTATTTATGGTACTGGGATGTGGAAGCCTTGCTGAGAGTTTGATGAATGAACTTTCAAGGACAGGAATAGTTGTCAGTCTGAAATATTTATCAGTCTGAAATCTCCCTGTGATTCATGCCATGGTTTTGATACCTCCATTTTTCTCCTCATCTTCTAGGTTTGAAGCTGAGGTTCCCTGGGCAGAAGGAGGGTCTCTGCTGTGGGGCTGCACTGTCTCTGCCTCCTCTCCCCAAGCCTTGTCTCATCTAGCAAGGCTGGGATGGAGGGGGTTGGTGTGACCCTGGGGAAACCGGCTCCCTGCAGCTTAAGGATCAGTCCTAGGTGAGGCTGAGCAGCCAGGGGAGGGCAGAGAAGGGAGAATTGCCTGCTGTTCTGCCAGCAGGATGGAAAAGCTACCCTGGGATTTCTGCCTTTGTGCAAAACACCTCTGTTGGGGGACCTGCACATTCGTTTGAAATCAATGATGTTTCTGCTCTTTGCAGAGGGAAAGAAAGATGATGAGTCTGTTTATGGGCACTGAGCGACTGCAGCAGCCCTGTGGCCGGAGGCTGCATGGGAGGCAGGAGCCGTGGGGACAGAGAATGACCTCTGTGCACTGTCTGGGTGACAACAAACCCTGCTCAAGCAATGTTATCTCTTCTCACCATGACAGCAGCAAATACTATTTGAACTGGCGGTGATACCTTGCACTAGCCAGCCTGCTGTGCTGGTGTCTCCCAGGCTGCTTCTGCTGCTCTTTGCCCCAGGGGCAACATCTCAAGGCTGACCAAAGAGATTCCTTCTCTATGCACAGTGGGAGAATGGAGGCCAGTGTCTGGACAGGTCTCATGCCTTCCCCAGTGCATGTCCAGATGCTGCTTCTGGAACACCTTTGCCATGGGCCTACCACATACCTCTGGCCGAGCAGAGGCTTAAGGGGACTCAAGGCCAGATGGGTAAGGTAGGTTCTCCATGATTCCATATCTCATTTCTGCCTGATCAACAACATGACCCAGATTGCTGCCCAGTCTCCAGTTCCTCCCTCAGTTCCTGGGAGTCAGCAATATGCCTGAGACTACCAGCCCTCCTCTGTGAGGAAGGCAGTCTGGACACTTAGCTCCTCATTGCTATGGGAGAGGAGAGGCTGTATGGTTTTACGCCAGCTTTTGCAAAAGTGGAATGTGTTTCATTTCTGGCCCATCTTTTCGTGTTGCTTTTATGAGTCCATTGTGTTTTGTGACTAAAGCTTGGTTTGCAGACCATGAGTGAGGCCACTACAGACCACGTCCCACTGCAGCCTTGTTGGCAGGTCCATGTATGAAGCCAAAAGGGTCTGCTGAGCAGGAGAAATGCTGGGTTTTATAGGGATCTGCTGCTTGAGAAAAGGCTGAGAACCATGATTTCAGGTGTCTTTTAAGAGCCTGACCTCACCCACTGGAGTTTTCTAGGCTCCTCGAGTCTCCAAGACACCCAGAGACTGCAAGTTAATGACCATCTAAACATTATCTCCTGAGAGAGGGGAAGAAAACTCTCAACAATCCACCTGCAGCAAATGCCAGCAAAGCACATTTGTTTGAGGTTTCTTGAAGCTACCACTGAAAGGTCAGGTCTCAGTGAGACAAAAAGTTCTATTCTCCCTTCTAGCTGTTCCATCAATACTTGTTTTTCCTCTCCATCTACTTCTACCTTCCTTTTCAGAATAACATACATAAAGAGGGAAAAAAATGCTGCTTCACATGACAGCAGCTAAGCAGCTTCTACTACCAGAGCTCAGGCCAAAGACCCCAGTACACCTTGAGGGCAACAGTGGAGACCATGAGTCCACAGTGATGTCCAAGGCAGTGCAAAGATGGAAATGAAGTTGAGGTGCAGAGAGGGCACTTGCCCTTCACCAGCTACAAGCCAGGCATGGTGCTTGTTCTCTATGTGCCCCCTTCAGTGGGAGCTCTGAATTTCTTTGGACACCTGCCATGGGGGTCATCTTTCTGGGTCAGATGGCTCCTTCATCCAGCAGCCAACCCAAAGCATAAGGGTATGGGCAGCCGCTACTCCTGAAGTTGGGGAAGGAAACCTTACTGTCTGGTGTGGGTGCTGAAGCTCTATGCAGAGGACTGGAGTTCTCGCTCTTGCTCATCTAGTTAATGGCTCTCCACTGAGTTAATCACATAATACCATTTGAGGATAATATTCCTTAACCCATTGCTGAGCCCTTTGGTGATGATTACTCCAGCTGTGGTCCACCTCTTTTCCACTTGCTGCTCTCATTCCTTCCTTCTTTCTTTCATCTCTGCCTTTTTTCTCTCTCTGTTGGTCATTATGGCCTTCATCCAACAAAGCACTTAACCAGGTGTTTTACTGAACAAGTAACCTGGCCCTCACCATGTGGCGAATCCGGAAGGGCGATGCAGGAGGCATCTGGCCACCTTTGCCCTCTGGACACCTGGGGTTTTCGTGGTGTGGAGAAGCTCTCAGGCTGTAGGTAAAGAGGCTCAGTAAACCCTTGGATGACCCTTCTGACCTGCTGGTTATGATGTGGTTACATCTGCTTGTATGTACAAAAGGAAATAAATCACCCCAAGCCTGGGTAACAGAAGCAGTGCTGGTCCTGGGGTGGGGCTGGACCATCCAGGCTAGTGATGCACAACAGGCAGAGAAAGGCTAAGCTTGTGGAACTATGCATGGAAGGAAGAGGTGGGTGTAGTGGGTGCTGTCCAGGCCTGGAGGGCAGCTGGGCAGCCCTGGGAAGGAGACTGGACAATGAACCCAACAGCATCTTCTCCACTTGGTTAGGTATTGTATGTGCTTTTTGTTAATATGTGTGTTATTTTGTATGGACCTTCTCATCCCTCAGCCAAAATGTAGTTTCTGTATAACATCCAAGTTAGGAGAAGTGTCCAAGCTCACCCTGTTAAAAAAGATAGAACATTATTTTTTCTGTCACAGGAAAGAGGGGTGTCTCAGGATGGCTGAGGAGTCTACCAAACAGGTAAAAGCATCCCTCATGTGACCAGGACCAGAAGCTCTGTGTTTTACCATAGAAGAGCAAGACTGAAGCTTAGCTCCTCACACTGGAACAATGTCTCTGCTGCTCAGCTCTGTAACAAGCTGTGGATAAGACAGTGGGGCTTACATTTCAAGACTTAAATATTCAATTAATCAATGGAATATTCCATTAGTGTAATAATCACTTGGCATTGGCTGATCTATAGGTACATCTCAGCTGGGCCTCACAGATTGATTTCTGATGAAGTTCTAATTGACTGTACAGGCAGAAGAGGACCTGTCTGAGCATGTTGAAGCAGGGCTTATGAAGGCCCTGGCAGCACTACCTCCCCCCAAGGAAGGGGAAGGAGGAGGGGGAGGTGTGATTTATGCCCCATTTATCACGACAGCCTCTACCCTATCCTGTTTTATTGGTCCCAAGTGAGGCATGAGAGCTCACAGCTTTATAGCGGAAATTTGCAGGCAGCCAGAGACCCCCGTAAGCTGCTGACAGCTGCTTGTCACTTATGCAGTAGGTGCTGGTGGTACCCTAAATCCTGAACCCCTTAATGTGGGATGCAGCCATGTCATGGGTGGCATGGGCAGGGCTCGGGATTCCTCTGGCGTGTGTGTATTCTTTTGGCCAGGTTCTGCCACCCCTTTGCCACCAGCAAAGCCTGAGATTTCTTTCCCTTCTGATGTGGCTCAGAGCATGTGGGGATAGATGTGCATGGAGGGAGGCAATGGGTGACCCACACGTGTCCTTGCTGGACCATTCTGCAGCCCCTTAGCACTGTCCTTCCTGAGCCTGTTAGCGGTGCCTGAAAGAGACTGAGATGGTACTGCGAGGACTATCTCCATTGCAAAAGGGCTGGGTGTTGTCATGCAAGGTTGGGGGCATCTTAGGTTGCCACACCAAAGGTCTCCAAAAGCTCTAAGGTGGCTCTGCTATAAAGCCTAATGCCCATGTTAGCAGCCTAGCTTGGGTGGTTGCTGTGGGAGAGCTTATGCTTACAGTAAACCCCAGGAGAGGTGTGTGATGCTTCTTCAAGTACAGGCACACAGAGATCTCAGTCTCCTGGTAGGACCAGATCGCAACATTTCACTCTGAGGCTACTCTTGGCTGCCACAGGCACAACCACAGGCATATCAGTTGTATGAATGTCCCAGCATGAGCTATGATGATGGTGATGAGCAACACACCCAAGGCCTGGGGTATAACACCAGCCCCTGCTTTTCTGCCCAGCTCCTTGCTTGGAACATACTGACTCCTTCTGTACACTCCTGAAGGGGCTGATAAAAGGGAAGTTTTAAGGCCTTCCTGCTCCAAGCATCACTGATGGGAAGAGCACACGATGCTCGTCCCCAAAGCATGGTCTGTCTCAGCTTCCCTGCCCCTGCCTGTGATGGACCTTGAGTGGCTGAGCTGGGCAGGAGGAAGGTGGGAGATAGTGATTTCAGGAAAAGTGAAAACAACAGCATCAATAAAACCAAGTAAAGTGTGTGTGGTTGGCTGCTGAATTTAGAGAAAAATAGCAGCATATTACAAACATACAGACGTGACTATAACTTGCTCTCCATCCTCTACCTGAATTAACTTGAGACAGCCAGGTGCTTAAAGGTTACTTTGCAGGCAATGAGTGTTCTGTAAAGGGCTACTCATCTCTAACAGAGATAGCTTTTCTTTTATTGAACATCAGGCAGGGTGGCTGAAACCTGATAAAAAATCCAGAGTGATAGCTTTTTTTTTTTCACCCTTTTCCAGTGAGGAATAATAACCAGCAAAATAAAAAGGCAATTGCTGTGCTGATTTAAACAATGGCTTTGTGTTGCAGGGAATGCAGCTTAGGTAAATGCCCAATTAGAAAGATTTTGTAAGAAGACCTTTGAATCACCTTGTCCAAACCTCTCTCCCCATCATCATCACTCCCATTGCTATTACATCTAGCCTCACCTACTTTTACTGTACAGAAAGGAGATTTAAGTGGTTTAAACATTGTATGTGGGGGTGACAACATTCTCCTAGAGATTGCTAGGATCGGATGGGCAAGGGCAGCATGATTTGGAGGGGTGGCCTTCCTCTAGATCCAAAAAGTCACCTTGGGTTAAGTCTCCTTCCTTGCAACAAGGAAAGGTGCTCTGGGATTTATGCAGCTCTGCCCAGAGGGGGTTTTGACTGCAAATAATTCTAACAGCTACTGTTTGTGGAGCAAACTGCAGGCACTGTCTGGGCATGGCCAAGGCACAGACCTTGAGAGCTGAGCATCTTCAGGTAACCTCAGCCCATTCTTGGTACCTACAGTGGCTGAGGGATGACAATGCGGACGTGGTGCTGAGGGGCATGGTTTAGTATATGATAGGAATGGTTGGACTCAATGATCCGATGGGTCTTTTCCAACCTGGTGATTCTATGATTCTACATCCTCTCAAACCCTCTAGGACAGGATTTGGCTGTACCCATGAGTGTTGGGTTCTTATATCCACTGCAGAACAAGATGATCCTCATCTCCAGAGCTGTTAGCCCTATTTTTATCAGCAACTTGAAGTTCAATTAAAAGCTGTGTTATTTTTTATCCCAGAGTGCCATTTGCTTGTCTTTCTCCTTTTTCTGCAAGCTGCACAACATATGGGGCAGCCACACTGCTTGTGCTGAGAAATCATGTCCAGCCCTCCATGTGTCACAGATTCCCCCACAAATATGGAGAAGCTATTAAGTGTCATAATTAATACACTGGTATGCAATGGGACAGGATTTATTTTTATGCTGGAGCCTCACGTGTACACTCTTATCATGACAGGGTAGAAGATGAAAGGGGCACTGTCCGCAGTTGGCCTTAGACTGAGATGCTGACCTGGAGATAATCAGCCTGTATGGAGCTGGGGCCACCGTAGTATCAGGCTGTCTGGGAGCCACGTCTGTGGGAAGAGCCTGGTGAAGCCAGCATGGCTTTTCCCAGGGCAGCTGATTGTTTTGGGGAGATGTGGGAGGAGGAATGCCACCAAGAAGGCAGGTGAAAGCTGCAGGTGAAGGCTGGTGCTGGGGTTTCCTAGCTCATCCATTGAAAAAAAGGAAGGAGGAAAGCAAGGGACGGAAGGAAGGGAAGAAAGAGAAGGAATGCCGCTCAGATAAATCTCTAAACTGATTCAGAGAGAGGACGAATGGAAACTGTTTTGTGTAAGCTCTGTAAATCATTTAATACTCCCTCCCCAGGCAGGATTGTCCTTTTCCTGTGTTCTCACACACACACTGCTTCCTTGGTGAAGTTTGGCTGAACTCCTTACATTTCTCCAGTTCCAGAAGTGCTCTGCCCCTCAGTGCCTGCTCCTCACCCTGGCTCCTGCCAGGGCTGCCCCAACCCCGTCTCACTGAGGTGTTTTCCCTGACAGGTCCTGACCCACCTTTGGTCACAAATGGGATTTCAGGGCTGGACACAATGACTCTCATCTGTGTGGGTTTGGCTTTCTTCCCCCTGCAGCTCCTCCAGCCCCTCCACAAATCCCAGTTTACTCCCCTAGCCCGGCTATAGGGCAGGAGCAGGGATGAACCCTCCGCTCATCATCCTCCACCCGTGTCCCTCTGCATCTGTGCAGCAGATCCCTTTCCCCCCCCTCCCTCCTTCCCAGAGGACGAGTTTCAGCCTTTCAAACTACAAACACTCTTCCCTTCCATGTTTTGCACTGGTTTTTGGGTGATGAAATAGTTTTTCTCCTAAAAGAAGCTACAGGCAGTTTATTAGCCTAGCTAATTAACCCATAATCAGCATTTCATTCTCCTCTAATTACAGGCTGCTCACACCCTTGGTTCATGGAGTGCAGCCATGCTATAGCACATGTATTTATAAAGGGGGAAAAAATACAAGTGTGCAACATACCATGAACTCTATTTGCAAGGGTAATGTCAGTTCATTCAGGCATGTGGGGTAACCTACCCTGGGGTTGGGGAACAGGGGGATGGGGTGACTCTGAGGGGTGACAGGGAGCTTGCAGGTTCGGTAGGTCACTAGCAGCTCACTGTTGCTGCCAGTCAGAGGTGGTTTAGGAAGGGAAGATGGAGAAGGAGCAGGCTTGGTAACTCTTATAATTTACATCTCTGTGTAAGCAGAACTATTCCCCAGGGGGTCATTTTTGACTAATGTTTCCAGTTGAGTTTTCCTGTCCCTCACGCAATGTTCCTTTCATGAATCCGTACCAGATCTGCTGAAAACAAGCTGTTTCGGAGAAAGCACCTGTGCTTTTTCTTTATTACTTTTCCCTCTGCTTCCATGCCATATACCTCCTTCCCTAGTGTGTGCCTGTTGACCTTCCAGATCTTTGTGGGTGGATGCTCAGTTCTCCGCTCTAGCCAAGTAAAATGGATTCAACTTTCTTAACATTTCCTTGTAAATCAGGTTTCTGATTATTGCTGCTGCCCTTTGAACTCCCTCCAATTCGTCACTCTATTCCTGGTACTGCGGTATGCCGACCATGAAGAGACAATGTTTGAAAACATCCTCAACCCGGGCAGCGATCTAACGAGACAGCATATAAAAATATCGTTACATGGTGAGCTGAAGGCATTGTGCAGCTCTGTAATCATTTTCAAGATGGTAAAATCATTCTGCAAGGACAGCCTGTCTCCACTCTGATAAAATCAGGGCCAGAAAGGCAGCCTGGCTTGGAGGAACAAATTGCAGCGTTGTTTTTTTTCTCCTTTGCAAGGATTTATTTTTAAATAAGGGAGCTGTCATAAAGTGGGAAAGATGTTGAGAAGATCAGGTACGAGTGAAATCAAACTGGTTGTGCTTTTACCAAGCACAAGGTAGATGGTTGTCCTCTGCTCTTCGAACCCCTTTGGGTCCCTGGCTGTCTCCTGCTGCCTCTGCAGTGCCTGGATGCACCACATCCCATGTGTCCCCAGCCATCCCAGGCTCCCAATGCTCTTGTTGACCCTTTTCAGACCCCCAGCTGAAGACACTCATCATCTCCCAGAGCAGCTGGTCTTGGTCCTTCCCACCTCTCTCTTGCTTTGCTGTGAAGCTGCTCTTGTGTTTCTGTTCTGCTCTCCCTCTCCACATTTGAGAGACGTGCTGTGTGCGGAGGGACATGAAGAAAATTAGTTGTGCCAAGGAGAGTCAGGTGAGAAGGTTCTATTTTTCCTATCTTGATGCTCAGCAGTTTGCCCATCACCAGGGCACTTGGATATTAAAGCCCTCAGTGTCCTCCCACCCTGCATCCTTCCAAGGCCCTTCAACCCCATGAGCACTGTGGGCTTCTCTTCTGCTTCAGTATCTTTCTTTCCTTTTTCATTGCCATCTTGCATGATGGGGAAAGGTGAAATTAATTACAGTCTAATTGAATGTATAATGCATTTCTCAGTCTGAGTTAAGAGAGGGTACTTCTGTTTACAGAACTACTCGGCGTTGGGGTTTTTTTCCTGTCTTTTCCTTTGTCTGGTAAACATCTATTGCATAAACCCTCAGCATGTTCATGGGATGCTCAGAACATTGTCCTCACTTGCCATTGTTCGGGTTAATTTATGCTGGGTTAGACCTCACCCCTTGGAAAGGATCCAGAATGCTGGTGGTGTAAATCTTCCTGATTCATGTCTCCCCCCGCCAGAAGAAAAAAAAAATTAAGGAGTCCCAAAGAGAGGAGGTTTCAGGACAATTTGCACCCATCATTTGCCCCTGGCAGGGAGGGCTGGGATGATTTGGGGTTGGTAAGCACAGACCTTTCATCTGTTTGTAGAAAGAAGGAAAATTAAATCTCATGGCCTGTTTGTGAGAGGAAATTGCCCAGAATAGCTCTGACAGAATAAGCTATTCCACAATAGCTCCCCATGCGGACACTTGAGCCACTTTGTTCCAGGCTAATTAGTGTGCTTCCAAGCGGAGTAATTATTCTGGAAGGGAAATCTCTCTTCCCCTGCATAGATTGTCTACATGGAGGCAGCTATTTGGGAATGGCATGAATAGGCCATCTGAAACCATTGCTGTGCCACTGACCAGTGTCGTCTTGTTGATATATCCTGGTCTTAGAGAAGTCCTAGGATGTTCTGGAGGCTGTTTGGAGGAGGACTGGGGAAGGAGACAGCAGCTTGGTGGTGTCTGGCTGGTTACCAGATGAGGTGGGCTCCAGTGAACTATCCCAGTACATGCTTATTGGGCCCAGAAAAAGTGATGATTCAGAAATTAGAGAAAACTGCACCAATCCTGTTATTTCATGTCTTTTATTCCAGTGTTTTATGACCGTGTTATTAAGTGTCTGCTCTAGGGGCTTTTTTTCCTTCTCTCAGAATGTCTCACTTTTTTCCTAAAAGCATTATTTTTTTTTTCTCACCTACTTTGCTACTGACTCACTGGAAAGCCTAGATTTAGTCTAAACAATTCTCAGGAGACGGGTATCTCACGTGGCTCGGTCCTCATAATTTGCAGAGAAGTTCTTTTTATCAGAGAGAGGACTTTCATGAGAGGGAGCTGTGCCTGAAGGTGGAACCATTCAGCCAAGTTTAGTGCCAAAGCCTTGGACTGGCTTTGAGTTCCTGGAGATGGCTTCGATTTTCCCCACGCTGGTTGTACCAGGCCTGGTGAGGGTTGACTCAGCTTAGACTGGAGGACCTGAGGTCAAGTCTCCTAGTAACAACCAGTGTGAAGACCTGCATCTCCTCCACTGTGTCTCATGGAACAGTCCTGTGCTTGCACTTGCTAGTTGCTCTTTGAGCTGGGTCTGGCAAAATATCGGTGCTGAGGAGATAGAAGAAATAACAGAGGAGATACTTAGGTCCATCTCCATCCAATCCAGGCCCCTGGAGATGTTTTATAATCTGCTTACTTTGAGGGTTTGATAGGTATGGCTCAGCCCAAAGCAATCTCTCAGTTGCAGTCTTCTCTCAGAGCTGTTGAGTTTCTGAGCCTAATCTCTTCTTATTTGCACATCGTTGCAGAAAACGGAGGCATAAGTCCTGTGATGCTTTTCTGGCATTTATATAGCCCTTTACTGCTTTGTCACTCCTCTCCCAAGTCCTAGCCCTGAGCATAGGGGGATCTGGTATTTGGCAGGGCAGAACGTTGGGGTGGGAGGGCTGTCCATCCCGCACTGAATTACTTCCTCCTGGAAAAGGTTCAGAACAACTTCATAAGGATTTTAGTGTCAGTTGGAGAGATTTTGTATGGCCGTAAACCTTGGCATGGTCTGTAATTACGCATAATCCATCTACTCTGGAAAAATGATTCTTACATGGTCCACTGAGCCCCCTGTCCCTGTCAAAATGCAAATCAACTGTTCCCCATGGGACAGCTGAACCCTCCTTCCAGGCAGAAGCACTAAAAGAAAATGTATGGAAGCTTCTTTTTAAATTTAACAATAGGTTCTCTTTCCTTAAACTCGGCCTCCACAGTGTCCCGGGGAGACTGTTGGGGCATCATAGGTCCTACAGATGATGGATCCCAATCCTGGAGTCACCTTGTCCCTGCCTCTCTTCAGCTAGAAAAGAAGACAAAACCAGGAAAAGCACTGGAGATCTTGTGTCTGAAAGAATAACGAAAGGAAACTGATAGGGACTAGGGGTAGATGCAGGTCATTGGGAACAAAACTGGGTTTTGTGACCCACAAGGTCCCTTCCAGGACCACGTCCCTGTAGGGTCTGAGCAGGAAGGAGAGGCAGAACATCCTATGGAAAGCAATCTCAGTCTTTGCCAGGAGATAGTGAAAGTGTCTGGGGAGTCTGTTCCCAGCCCTGCCACGCTGGCCCCAGAGAGGCAGAAGAGATTGTTTAGGGCAGGGCTGGCAGTGGAGGGGGAGCCTCAGTTTCCCTCCAGTGATGGGGAGAGAAAAAGCAATTACTGTCAGCGAACAGCAGGCTGACACCTCATCAGTGCCTGCAGTGACTGATATCTCCTTCTTCTGAGAGATTAATTATCTGAAAATAACTGTACACCAGGAACTATGAAATTTTGTCTCTGCAGAGGAGTCCTCTCCCCTCCCAGCCTCAAGCTTGAGGGAGGACTCCTCGGGAGGCAATTGGGGGACCCCTTGGTAGAGCTCTAACCTCCCCAGCTACAAGCCTGGTGCTTTCTGTGGGCACCAAACCCAGACAAACTCCTAAAAGCAATCGCCAAAGGGGCATAACAGGGACCAGCATGGTCTGGGCAACACAGGGGTGACAGCTAGGAGAGCTAAGGGGCAAGAAATTTGGTTAAGAGTAGCTGCACCTTCTCATGGTTGCATCAGGGTTTACAAGATAAATCTTGGGGGTCCCACCCCTCTGTGGCAGGAGTGGTGCACCCCACAGCTGCCTCTCCAGCTCCTGCCAGAGCTTTGCTGAAGCACCGGCTCCTCGGGAAGCCCACGTCTAGCAATTAATCTCCCAGACATCTTCCATGTCTCTCTATCTTCCTTCTGAGCTGACCCCTTGCTCCAGCTAAGATTTTTCTCCTCCTGAATTATATTTCATCTGTCGAATCTAGAGACATGAAGTATGTGGAAATTTTGCAGATCCATTACATTTCTGCCGCTTTATCCAAGCTTCAGCTACTTCAAAGGGTGCAAACCCGAATATTGACAAGTTCAATAAAACGACCCATCTAGCAGGTAAATAACTAAACAGGCTGTCTAATGAGAGGGTGCAGGAAAAGTATTTGAAGACAAAAATCAACTTTTTAGACCAATTTCTACATGCTGGTCTCTTGCCTAGACTCTAAAATAATCCTGATATGTGGGTATGTGGAATTGTTACCCTGCCTCAGCCCTGCCAAGCAGCTGATCCCAGCCCATGCAGGGAAGGTGGCTTTCTCCTTGGTACTGAAAAGCCAAAATCCCCTGTGCTTGCTGAACTTGGCACTTTCCACACAGCAGCAGCAAACTGATAATATCCCAGCTCAACTGACTCCCCCATCACTTGGCTGCATGGTCCTGTCTGCAGCCATCCCCTTCTCCCTGGTACTTGATATCCTAATCGAGCCCTTTCCTTAATGAAGTTTGCAAAGATTTTCATTGGTGGAGCAGGATGCCGGACGCAGTCTCCACCGTGCTCCCAGCCTGCAGATGTGCTCCTCTTGTACTGGATCAATCTCCACATCGGAACTGGTGTTGTTTGATCTCCTCATTGCGATGCATTGGAGCGGAGCACATCCAGGGAATGGGTCTCATTGGAATTAAACCACCTCTCTAATGCAATTACGAATGGCTGTTAAACCTTGTATCAACATGAAGAAATGCTGTCTAGGGGTGATGGTGGGGAACGAGACATGAAAGTCCCTCCTTGCCCTGCGCTAAATGAAAATGAGGGTTGCTCTGTTACTAGGAATAATCTGTCTTCCCCATTTCCCTTGCAGGGGGGAGATGGGAGTTATTTTATGTTTGTGAAAGAACTTTGAAGAAGGCAAACATTGTAGAAATGCTGCAGCTACCAGCACCCCTGCTCCTAGTGCAGTTTTCACTCAGGTGAGAGGATTGCAGCTATGGGATATCTTCTGCCCAAGGATTTCATAGCATGTCACCTATGTTGGACATGGGTGGAAAGTGCAAATATTATTATCATGGCATTTTAGCAAATGGAGAAACAGGATGCAGAACACAGGAGGACTGTTAAACTTTTCTCACAGAGCTGGGATCAAGAGGGGAGAGTCCTATTCAGCATGTTGTTGAATGTTCTCCAGCTAGGGAATACTTGGACTTGAAGATGTTCATACTTAGGATGTGTGTATTGACTGCATGTTTCTGTAGAGGCAAAATGTTCTCTCTGGAAACCAAGTTCAAGATTTAGGTTTTAAAAACCTTCACGTGTGGGAGACGGGAAGATAAAATATTGTCTGAACCACCACTTTTTCAGTCTGAGGGACCAGGGAGAGATCCAAGTGATCAGCTCTACCTGTGTGTCTCTCCCTGACATCAGGCCAAGCCTCAATCTCATCCACCTCCTCTTCCAGCATTCTCTGAAGCCTTAGGAGGAACAGGAGTTGTGCCGGGTGATTGGGCTGTCTCACCTTAATCATGTGCTTGGTCTGGACCAGAGGACCATGGAGCTGCAGTCTTGTTGGAGCCACCACCTCCAGTCCACAGTGCCACTTGGTGCCAGGAAGGATGGCTGCCTGGACGCTAAGCTGAACATTACACAGCAGACTCTAATGAAAACTAATTTTCCACCAACCTCCACATTTTGTTTTCACAGCAGAAACATCAAGCAGGCTGTACAGAAAAGAAGAAAGCTGCACCAGAACAAACTTGGCTTGGTTCCCACGGTCAGTTTGGTTCTCTACATCAACAATCAATCAGGACAGGAATATTTGCTTCACCCAGAAGGGCTCACAAGCATTGTCTCTGCACCATAACACAGCAGCCTTGAGCTTTTTATGCCAGGACTGTTATCAATGCATAACTCTTCAGCCAGAGAGTGTCTGCAAAGCCACTTCTAACCTTGATTTCTACAAAACCCCACAACATCCTGGGCGTGCTCAGAGGCAGCCACCGTCTCCTGAACTGAAGTGCAATGCCCAGGGAGGTCTCTGAGGAAGAAGATGGGCAGAGAATGGGAGGGCACCTGCCCAGGATAGGCCAGGGAGGACAGGGACAGTGGTGGCACAGGATGTTCTTGGAGCAGAGACAGTAATAGCTTTGTCCATGCTTCTCCTTTCTTCTCCCTGACAGCTTGACAACCTAACAGGAAAAATGAAGTCAGCGAAGGGAGAAATGCTCTCAGGAGCCCCGTGCTAAGAGGGCAGACAGGCCAGATAGGAGGAAAATGAGAAGCTGTCTGGATTAATGTAATCATTTATCACATAATCTTGCTCAGCAGTTGGGCAGGGAGCCTGGCAGCGCCTGGCACTTGGAGAAGGCTCTCTTGGCCTCTTGTACCTTGTTCCAGTTGGTGAGGGTTGCTCCTCCTGGATTCTTCTGGGCTTGAGGTTTCCCTTTCTCCACCTTGTTGTGTTTGTGGCACTTGCCTCATTTTACTCTTGACGTTGTCTCTCTCACGCTTCTCCCTTCCCTAGAGCCAGAGTGGGGCTTACCCTGCTTTGCAGTGGATCCTTCCTCAGAAGAGATGTCATCTTGTCAGGTTGGTGCTCTCGCTGAGACATTTCATCACCAGGCCATTTTGGCTCCACATTGTGTTAGCCATTCGCCTGGAACCTGGATTTACTGCTTCCTCATCCACGTCCATAAAAAAGAGGCATTGCTGAAACGCCACTGCAAAAAGGGGTCAGTGTGAAAATGTTACCAAAAGGAAGCAGCAAGGGAATTTCACTCCCTGCTCATGTTGCATCTTAGGGTTTGCTCTGTGTTTAGGCCATATGTGATCCACACCTCAGGGGATCAGATGGACGTGAAAGGGTGACTTCTGGCGAAGATGAGCTCATTCACCCCTGCTCGACCCTTCCTGCAAGGCAGGGGGTTGGGAGCTCCAAATCCACGCAGCAGCTCATCCAGACTGGGGCTGTGAGTGTCTAGGGCAAGGAACCCCACCAGCTGCAGCTGTTCTGGCTCCATCAAGATCTGTTCTTCCTCCTCTTGAGCCTGTAAACCAAAGGGAGACGTACATTTCTCTTTAGATCCACAAATTCCCTGTGTTGCTCACATGGCAGTCTGCACTGTCCAGTCCAGAGCAGCAGCATCTCACACCGGTGATGGGTTTTAAAAAAAGTTTGAGCATGGAGCTTCAGTGGAAAGCTGAGGGGCCTGAATACCCAGTGAGATGTCTCTCCTGCACCTTGCATCTACAGCAAATGTGCATGAACTTTGTGAGTAATATCAACTTCTAGATCTCCAGGAAAGCAGCAATGTGCCAAACCATACAGATAATTTGTACAAGTCCTGTCACAAATCAGCACTTAGCTGTGTAGTTACTAGAGCTGGCTACAGAATGAGAAAGCCGACTTCATCACCACTCTCAGATTTTGTTGTTTGTTTCTTTAATGTTGAAAACTAAACCTTCAGATGCTGAGAGATGAGAGCTGGGTGGGTGTGCAAGGCACTGACTCAGGGCTGGGGAGCACAATTTAAATCCTCTCTCTGCTTGATTTATTTCCCCTTTTGGACACTTCAGCGTCCTCTATCCCTTATGCTCCATCTGCAGACCCACTCCCTTGTGTCCTCTCACCTTTCCTGGCTCTGGAAACCAGCTTGTTTCCAAGAAATATTCTCACTAGGACAAACCTTTCAGCAATGTTGTAGCCAGATTCAGCAGTTATTCCTCTTTCAGCCACGTTCCTGGATGGGCTCCTCCACGTTTCCATCTCCACAGAAGTGTCTTCACTACTCTTTTTCAGAGCAGCTTCAGCTTGTACTTTTGACCATGAGCTGCTCAGACATCTCCTCAGACAGACCTCAGCCGCCTCCAGCTCTTGCACTTCCCATCCACAGAGCTGCCTGCCACTCAAACACCTCCAAACCTTCCTTCGCTCTCGTGGAAGAGCCACTGGGGGAGGACACACAAATTTCAGGAAAAACAATCCCTCTGTGGCAGAGGACAGATGTAGGTGGCACCGATGGATCCCACAGGGCTCACCAGCTCTGACTGTATGCTAAGGCAGTATTGGTTCAAATCCAAGGTGAGGGGGAGGTTTTACTTACACGCATCCCATGCTGAGGACCCACCAGGCATGTAACAACAATGGCCAATTGTTTTCTGGCTTAGCAACGGAGAAGCAAAATTTCTCAGACCACTGCCTCCTCCAGGAATATGGAGTGTTAATTATTATTAATGACTCCCTGTGACTTTTATTATTAGCTATACTAATTAATTGGATTATTACTATTTCTTCTCTTAGAGATGCTTGGGGATGGCTTGTAGAAGTGGCAGATATTGGCTTCAATACAGAAAAAGGTTGAAAGGCAACTCATGTGGTGTTGGCTAATCAAAAGCAGCATATGTGAGCCAAGACCTAGTAGAGCTGTCCTAGAGGTCCATAGAGTATAAGATTGGCAATACTAGCCCCAAACTCTCCACAGGATGGATGCTTTGTTTTAGTGCCTGTTTTTACTGTTTTCCAGCTATAGAGACAGAAAAGACTAAAACTAGTCCTTAGTTCTTACTCTCAAGACTACTTACTTCCCTGTACCTGGATCAATGGTGAGTCCGTCAAGTGGTCAGCCAGACAATTCCCCCAAAGCTAAAGCCAGACATCTGGCTACAGATGATCTTTGTTGTGCATGGCACGAGTGCCTATTCCCCCAAATCCTGGTCTCAACACACTGAATCAGCCATGGAGCTGCCCTATGAAGCTTCCTATCACACCAGTTCCTCCTGGCCCTGAGCTCAGGCCAGTCTACGTGGTGATGAGCCCCATCGTTACATGTATGGCACAGCACCAATTCACCCAAAAATAGCTCAGAAGAAAGAAAAAGAGGAGAATTGTGCTTGCAGGCACATGCGTGCATGTGTGTGTGTCCACAGAGCCATTTGCTGTTTAGGTGTCAGAAATAAATTTTACCACTGGAGTCTGCAGCATCTGATTAGTGAATTATTCAGTTTGGAGATTGCCTTCGCCGTGACCTCATTAGTAACCCTGAGGTGAGCGGGACGCATTAGACTAACCACCGGGCTGTCACT
Source organism: Piaya cayana (assembly GCA_013389865.1). Classification (NCBI taxonomy): domain Eukaryota; kingdom Metazoa; phylum Chordata; class Aves; order Cuculiformes; family Coccyzidae; genus Piaya; species Piaya cayana. The sequence goes on from WAAB01015550.1 coordinate 39,314, forward strand.
GAGGAGCAGAACTGGGGCATTAAAATGGATTAAAGTGCTTTACCAAGAAGTGCGGTACAACTTATTAAAAAAAAAAAAGAAAGACAAAAGGGAAAAGAGAGAGGGATAGAAGGGGGAGAAAAGAAATAAAATAAATAAATAATCCACCCTGTTAAGCTGGCAGCCTGAAAATAAACAGGCAAGCAGGTGGAGGGGTGCAGGGGCCCCAGCATGCTGGCAAAACATTTGCCTTTGCTCCAAAGGCAGGGCAAGTCTGTGGTCAGAAGAAGCATCTGCATCGCTCTTCACTGCCTGCTTTGCCAAAGGAGCCCAGCAACTGCTCTGTGAAACCAGCCCTTAGGATGACAGCCAGATCCCCCTGGCCGTCCAGGAATGGCTCATCTTTTTGGCTCCTGCTGGGCTAACATCCAGCCTTGGACCACTAATTCATGAGGGCAGGAAATGCAGTACTGAGATTTGGTCTTTGCATGGACCTGACCCTTAAGTTTTGGTGCCTAGGTTGAGGGCTGCAGTTCTTT
>WAAB01015550.1:41193-58808 GCA_013389865.1 Piaya cayana
ATCCTGGTCTCAACACACTGAATCAGCCATGGAGCTGCCCTATGAAGCTTCCTATCACACCAGTTCCTCCTGGCCCTGAGCTCAGGCCAGTCTACGTGGTGATGAGCCCCATCGTTACATGTATGGCACAGCACCAATTCACCCAAAAATAGCTCAGAAGAAAGAAAAAGAGGAGAATTGTGCTTGCAGGCACATGCGTGCATGTGTGTGTGTCCACAGAGCCATTTGCTGTTTAGGTGTCAGAAATAAATTTTACCACTGGAGTCTGCAGCATCTGATTAGTGAATTATTCAGTTTGGAGATTGCCTTCGCCGTGACCTCATTAGTAACCCTGAGGTGAGCGGGACGCATTAGACTAACCACCGGGCTGTCACTGAGGAGCAGAACTGGGGCATTAAAATGGATTAAAGTGCTTTACCAAGAAGTGCGGTACAACTTATTAAAAAAAAAAAAGAAAGACAAAAGGGAAAAGAGAGAGGGATAGAAGGGGGAGAAAAGAAATAAAATAAATAAATAATCCACCCTGTTAAGCTGGCAGCCTGAAAATAAACAGGCAAGCAGGTGGAGGGGTGCAGGGGCCCCAGCATGCTGGCAAAACATTTGCCTTTGCTCCAAAGGCAGGGCAAGTCTGTGGTCAGAAGAAGCATCTGCATCGCTCTTCACTACCTGCTTTAAAGGAGCCCAGCAACTGCTCTGTGAAACCAGCCCTTAGGATGACAGCCAGATCCCCCTGGCTGTCCAGGAATGGCTCATCTTTTTGGCTCCTGCTGGGCTAACATCCAGCCTTGGACCACTAATTCATGAGGGCAGGAAATGCAGTACTGAGATTTGGTCTTTGCATGGACCTGACCCTTAAGTTTTGGTGCCTAGGTTGAGGGCTGCAGTTCTTTCACGTGGGCTTCTGCTGTCTACAAATGGGAGTCTGTTGGGGATGTGCACACATCTCCCAAACCTACCCGTGAACGGGAGTTATGTCTGCTATGGGAATGAAGATGTGGCCCACAGTGATCATTCTAGGACGATGGTGATCTTCTTGAAGGGGGTATGATGGAGGGAGCCAGGGGTGAGATACCCCCTTTTTGTCTCTTTCTGACAAGCCTGCAGAAAGGAAAGGGGGATGGGTTTGCATAACGATCCCTCAGGGTCAGCTGTTCTTTCCTGAGGAGGGGAGGGGGCATTGGCTGATGTGAACAGCTTTCATCAGGGGATGGGTCCAGTGACTGATGTAGTCACATTTGTTTGCTCAGCAGCAGTTGCAAATAATGGATGCTAAAAGGCTTTGTGGTTCATTGATGGCCATGTTCATAACCACAGACTCTTCATCCAATTCTGGGGAAGAAATGCAGGGCTCTCCATCTGACTTCTCAGGTTCTAAGCCCTACCTTTAACATCATGTGGCCTTGGACCCTTTGCTGTGGGCACAAGAGGTCTTGTTGGTGAGAGATGGCCCAAAGCTGTGGCTGGACCCTGGGGAAGATCATCTAAGGGTCTGCTCCTTCCTCCCACCACTGCAGCTGCTAGAAGACCTGGACCCAGGTCTTTATGGGGTCTGTCTGTTTGAATCCATCAAGCATGCCCTGGCCTCTCGTAGGAGGCTGTAAGAGGAACAAGAGGGCACAAGGAGGATAGGACACAAGTATCTGAGTTTTATTACATTTAATTGTCCTGATTTTATTATACCTGAATGCACAAGGAATCTTAATTGAATCAATTTCAAACACCCAGGGCAAATAAGCCACTGAATAGAGACAAGCTGAGAAGGGAGCAATTCAGGCTGTCAGTTCCTTGGTCTTTCCTGTATCCTCCTTCCGCTACCCACTAGGCGAGTACGGGAAATTCATTCATTTATTACTGCTTAATAATATATACTTATGCATTGTGTATCCCAAGCTATTTGCATTGTCAAGTCATGTGCATTGACGTGGAAGCTTTACTTTCCCTTGTGTTGCTGCTGGTGTCATCTTTGAGCATTTGCCTAATGATGACTTGAAAAAGCAAAGGGAAAGATGCAGCAGAATTGAAAAATGGGTGAGGGAGCCCAACCAGGACCCTCTGTCACCATCCTAAGAATCACCTCACCGTGTTAGCCAAGCATCTAGCAGGGACAGGCACAGTAGTGCACCTCCCCTTCCAATTCGAGTAGCCATGGTGGCTTTATTTTGAAGGCTAGCCAAATCTCACTCCACTGATTTCTAGGACAGTTGTCCTAGTGACATTCTCATCTTCTGTACATCATCTCAGGTTAACACTCTGCAAAAAAAATAATTTGCTTAAAGTAGGAGAAAGTGTCTTACCAAGTGAACAGGGCACTCCTTGCATTTCACCTTCTTTTTTTTTACAGCCAAGCCTCCTTAGTCTGCTGCATTGCTACAGACACACAGGGATATGTGGGACTTTTCTCAGGATTGCTACCACTATTTCAATACCTCCCTGTTGGGCTTGTGTCTCCTGACACCTTCAGAATTTGGAGGCCAGGCTGTAGGGTGGGTTTGAAGGACAGAAGCCCTGCACCCTTCTCTTAAATGAGTTTCTATCATCTTGTGTTTGCTGTGGGAGTTGTTTGCAACCCATATTTTCATCAATGAATAAACCTTTCTACCTCTCTGAGCAGGGACACCTCTAGCAAGACTCNACCCGTGAACGGGAGTTATGTCTGCTATGGGAATGAAGATGTGGCCCACAGTGATCATTCTAGGACGATGGTGATCTTCTTGAAGGGGGTATGATGGAGGGAGCCAGGGGTGAGATACCCCCTTTTTGTCTCTTTCTGACAAGCCTGCAGAAAGGAAAGGGGGATGGGTTTGCATAACGATCCCTCAGGGTCAGCTGTTCTTTCCTGAGGAGGGGAGGGGGCATTGGCTGATGTGAACAGCTTTCATCAGGGGATGGGTCCAGTGACTGATGTAGTCACATTTGTTTGCTCAGCAGCAGTTGCAAATAATGGATGCTAAAAGGCTTTGTGGTTCATTGATGGCCATGTTCATAACCACAGACTCTTCATCCAATTCTGGGGAAGAAATGCAGGGCTCTCCATCTGACTTCTCAGGTTCTAAGCCCTACCTTTAACATCATGTGGCCTTGGACCCTTTGCTGTGGGCACAAGAGGTCTTGTTGGTGAGAGATGGCCCAAAGCTGTGGCTGGACCCTGGGGAAGATCATCTAAGGGTCTGCTCCTTCCTCCCACCACTGCAGCTGCTAGAAGACCTGGACCCAGGTCTTTATGGGGTCTGTCTGTTTGAATCCATCAAGCATGCCCTGGCCTCTCGTAGGAGGCTGTAAGAGGAACAAGAGGGCACAAGGAGGATAGGACACAAGTATCTGAGTTTTATTACATTTAATTGTCCTGATTTTATTATACCTGAATGCACAAGGAATCTTAATTGAATCAATTTCAAACACCCAGGGCAAATAAGCCACTGAATAGAGACAAGCTGAGAAGGGAGCAATTCAGGCTGTCAGTTCCTTGGTCTTTCCTGTATCCTCCTTCCGCTACCCACTAGGCGAGTACGGGAAATTCATTCATTTATTACTGCTTAATAATATATACTTATGCATTGTGTATCCCAAGCTATTTGCATTGTCAAGTCATGTGCATTGACGTGGAAGCTTTACTTTCCCTTGTGTTGCTGCTGGTGTCATCTTTGAGCATTTGCCTAATGATGACTTGAAAAAGCAAAGGGAAAGATGCAGCAGAATTGAAAAATGGGTGAGGGAGCCCAACCAGGACCCTCTGTCACCATCCTAAGAATCACCTCACCGTGTTAGCCAAGCATCTAGCAGGGACAGACACAGTAGTGCACCTCCCCTTCCAATTCGAGTAGCCATGGTGGCTTTATTTTGAAGGCTAGCCAAATCTCACTCCACTGATTTCTAGGACAGTTGTCCTAGTGACATTCTCATCTTCTGTACATCATCTCAGGTTAACACTCTGCAAAAAAAATAATTTGCTTAAAGTAGGAGAAAGTGTCTTACCAAGTGAACAGGGCACTCCTTGCATTTCACCTTCTTTTTTTTTACAGCCAAGCCTCCTTAGTCTGCTGCATTGCTACAGACACACAGGGATATGTGGGACTTTTCTCAGGATTGCTACCACTATTTCAATACCTCCCTGTTGGGCTTGTGTCTCCTGACACCTTCAGAATTTGGAGGCCAGGCTGTAGGGTGGGTTTGAAGGACAGAAGCCCTGCACCCTTCTCTTAAATGAGTTTCTATCATCTTGTGTTTGCTGTGGGAGTTGTTTGCAACCCATATTTTCATCAATGAATAAACCTTTCTACCTCTCTGAGCAGGGACACCTCTAGCAAGACTCTTTGCACACAGTTGTCCTCCTGGCTGGACATCTAGGCAGGATGCCTGCCTGCTTGTAGGACACAGCTGCGAATGCAGAAACAAAAGCACCCCACAGGACAGTCAGGTGCACCCTCCTCAGCACTAAATTACCTGTAAGGAACCTTGCTCATCAACACGGATAAATTATCCACTGGGCTAAAGCCAGACCTTCCTCATCCACTCATTCGAGGTGAGAACTTTGCAAAGGACCAGCCCAAAAATCAGTGTAGGACAAGAGCCCAACCCCACATTGCCTACTTACCAGCCTGGTGGGCATCAGCACCCACCCCACAGCTGGTGTACCCTTGGCCAGCAATCAGCACCCATCTCTGCCATCAGCCCCAGAACATCCCTTCCTGAACTCCCTGACAGCTAGAAGAGGCATCAATCCCTGCTGTTCTGTAAAGCAAGGCTGGAGTTCTCCTTTGGCCATTTGCTAAACAGCTGGAGTGCTCCCTGTATCCAAGGAAACCTGCCTTAACCTGCTGCTTGCAGGGAAGCTTCAGTTCTACAAGTTTCTCTCAGCTTTCATTGATGCTCTCAGGTTAAGATTTTGGGAGGTTTGTAAGCAGAGGTACACCTGGTTGCTTTTACTCTCCCAGCCTCTTGTGCTCCTCCTGCTTTGGGAACCGAGCCTGTGTAGAGCAAAATGAGGAAAGCCCTGATTTCCCAGAGTTATTGTCACTTAGATGCAGTTTCACAAAAACTGAGGCACAGCCTTGAGGTTGTCTTTCTGCTTCTGTTTATTTTTCCTTTCTTATTCTTCCATTTATTCTTCCAAACATTTGCAGTGGGCAAAGTACAGTATAACCACCCACAGTTGAGGTGCTCTGCACTGTATTTCTGTCTGGTGCCATGAGCGGGAGCTGAGAAATATCAGGAGAGATGTGAATGAGGGTTTGGGAGGAGGTGGAAAGAATCAAAATTCAGGAATGGCTGGGAGAAACCTGTGGGTTAGACAGTGTCTGTGGTTGCAGCCAGGACCTTCAACCTCTCCCCCAAAGCAGGAAAGGCTGCAGGCATCAGGGAGAGCAGAGAACAAGAAATACTGTCAGGTTTCTCTAGACACTTTCTCTTCCACTGGCCTACGTTTATTCTCTGGTTGTGGCTGTCAGCAGCAACTTGTCCTGCCAAGCTTTGTTGGAGCTCTCACCCTTCCCAGATCATCTCTGGAAGTATTAAAAAGACACGTAGATGTGGCATTTAGGGATGTGGTTTAGTGGTGGACTCTGTAGTGTTAGGTTCATGGTTGGACTCAATAACTTAAAGGTCTTTTCTGACCTAAATGGTTCTGTGATTTTGTGGTTCGGATAACGTATCTCTCCAGAGTGAAGTTTTATGTCCTGTCCTGCAGCACCTGAACCCATCCCATCCAATCCCATCCCCTGTGATGCTGTTAGCATTCCCCATCCTGCATCCTTGACCCTCCTCCCCCTCCTTTGTTCCTGCTGTCCTGTCTCTCTCAAAGCAGCACTGGTCTCAGTTCTCCTTCAGAGAGCTCACAGTTCAACTCCCCTCTCCTTTTCCTTCCCCGTATCTTCTGCTGCTTGGGAGCTGGGTGCAGGCAGGAAGGTAGGAGAAAACTATAGCGCCATGGAGTGGTTCTGACTTTGAGCTCATGCTGGGGCTGCAGGATGGGCTGTGGGGGTGGGGAAAAGTGGGGAAATCCCAAGAGACAAACCCAGGGAAGGACATTTGGGTAGAGGAAGGCTGAAGGCCATGCTGGGTTTCTCCAGGCTCAGGAGCAGCATGCCAAGGCAAGCTAGGAGAAAAGAGCATCTGTCCCCTCCCTGCCCCCACCCACCTTGGCCACCCCAGCCCCAGCCTGCTGCTGGGTTGGTCCGCATTGCCCCAGCAGTCACGGCTCTGTTGCCTTGTTCAGCTCTGGTGCTGCTTTGCTCTCTGCCAGCATGTCCTGCCAGTGCATCCCTGAGTATCTCCAAGAGGTTAAACGGTGCTCTGGGAGCTGGAGGCTGCTCCTCTCCCTCCAGCAAACCCATAACGCATCGTGGTGTAATAGCTGAGATGAGCTAAAAGCCTCTGCCCACACTGGAGTGGGGCTGGGCACTTTCCCGGAGCCGGGTTAATGCAGTGGCAGCTGGAGAGTGCAGCCATAAGCGGGGTTAACACGCTCGCTCTTCCCCAGGTCCCGGTGCTGCTGAGGAGGTTAAACTCTTGTCTTGGCCTTGTAGAAGCTGGTCTTAAACCCAAGGCGAGAGTGACATCGCTTCCTGCTCTCAGGTTAAGCATTTCTTTTGCTTTCCCTAAGGTGGCAGTACAAATCCCCTCGCTGCAGCATCCTCCTGCAACCCAATATTTAAACTCTGCATCTTTCAAGGTATCCTTCTGCCTCCCCAGGTGCCCAGTGCTGTGTTTTGTGGCTTGTTCCTCATCCAGACTGTCCAACGTGCAGACCTAGGCAGGAGGATGTGCTGGGGGCAGCTTGCAGGCAGAGCTGGGAGGGCTGACAAACTGCTGGGCTCTGGTCAATAGGATGGTGGAGACGTAGAGAGAGTTGGAGAAAAAAATAATCTCGATTTTCAGCCAATAGAGAGAAATAAAACTGTTATTGCTTTGTGTTGGTGTGAGGAAGCTTTAAAGGGTGATAAGAGGGTGTCAGAAAGCCTTGGAGGCAAGAAAAGGACAGTTTGCACACCAGCCTAGTATTTTCACTCCTGGTTTGCAGGATGTGCCCCAGCATCACTCATGCAGTGCTGTTTGGCTTGTGGGTGGCCAAGAGATTGATGTCCTGGGAAGGCAGGTCCTGGCCAAGGCACCAGGCTAGCGGCTGTGCCAACCTATACCCCTGAGGCTGCACAAGTGCCCTTTGGGGTCACCTCCACCTGCAGCAAAGACTGAACCTCTTCTAGAAGGGCCGGTGTGCTGGTCTGTGGAGTGGGTTGCTGATGGTGTGATCCTTCAGGCTTCCAGGGCACAGTAACCAAAGGAGGTTAAAATGATCCTGTTGGCAAAAATACCCTGTAATTTCCTCTGTCTCTGATCACGAAGTGCCCCCTTAGGAGTGCCAGACAGCCCTGGGCAGCAGGCACAGATTTGGATTTACTTCTGTTGTTCAGACCAAACAGCTGCTAAGGGCGTCAGTTATACAGACATGATGATGTTGTCACTTTATGTATCATTTTTATTTCATTGCTCTCCAATGTTTGTAATACCCCGGAGCTCAGAAGCTTAAATAACAGCTCTCCCCATATTGATTTTATCCTTCACCATTTGGCAGCTGTTCATTCCTTTCCTTTCAAATTCCTAATAACCAGGATTTTAATTGAGTAGCGCCCCTCTCTGTATCTGGGCAGTGGTTGTGGCCAGACAGAGATGGCAGGGGAAGGGATAGATGTGGGACAGTAGCTTTTTTTGGACAGTCTGGACATGGGGCTGGTTCATGTGTGATGCTGCAGTGCCTCTTGGACTCCTCTTTACCAGAAAAAAAAAAAAATAACAGTATGGAGACAAATCATCCTTGCTCAGTTGCAAAATCTCTGAAGGAAGTTGTGCTTAGGGTCAGGATGGCTCTCCCTGGCTGGCTTTTGGGAATGGAGCAAACGACCAGATGGTGCTGAGAGAATGATTTCATAACAAAATGTGTCTCTTCTTTCCAGTGCAAACTGCCTGTGAAGCAACCACGCACTGATGACATGAGTCTGCTATATGGAGGTGTGCTGGCTGCTCAGACCAGAGGTCCCATGTCCAAGCCATGGACTTGGACACTGCACTGTGCAATAACTTGTTTTCCTCTGTACCTCATTCCCTGGGTCCTGCAGAAAGGCTGCTATGGCTGGTACAGTGATGTGTTTTACCTGCTCTCCCTGCAGGCTTGGAGTGGTGGATCAGGGTCCAGAGCATCCAGAGCTGCCAGACCTCCAGCACAACCTGCTCCATGCTCTCCGATATATCTCCAGGCTCAACAAAACCATCATAACTAATTGTGTTGCAGGAGGGGAGACAACTTTCACAAGGAGCACCTGAGGGACCTCCAGGTGGATAGGGGGAAAACTGCCCCAAGAGGAATGAATGGGGATGGGCTACTGGGGCCAGTGAAATTATGTGGTCTTGTGGCAGGACCACAGGAGAAGGAGCTCTGCTCTAGCCAGTGCTAACAAGCACTAGGAAGAATTATTTATCTTAACTTCATTAGATGGATCTGAGGGAGGCCATGAAATAACTGCTACTGTCTGCCTGCTCTGCACAGCAATGTCTACACACACAGACAGGTCAGACTGGCACGGCATGGTCTAGAGGCTCAGCTTATCTGTCTTGGTTGTAAAAGTACGGTTTGGATAATCTAAACATTAGATGGTTGCAGGACCCACCTCTGTCTTGATGGGATGCGAAGATCCAGATGATCCTTGTTACAGCACAAGGAAGAACTTGGTGTCATTTTAACTATCCTTGGTCATTTCAGCTGTAGGAGCCATGTCCAGACTTCAGCTGTGTGCAATGTTCTGTGTATTTGCAAAAATAAAATGATCTTTTAATATTTAATCAGAGTCATTAGTCACTTTTATTTATTTTATGCAGCTGAACTGCATCACAAGTATTCCACTGATAGCTCTTCATAGTGGAAGCTCTTTGCTGGAGGAAAACTCACTGAGATTTTGGATCAACTCAAGCTTCTCTGGAAGCTCTGCAGTGGGTGGCTGTGCACCTCCAGCTGGCACAGGTCTGTCTTCATCCCTCCCCAGGTTTCTCCCAGAGCCTTCCCAGCTCCCTTGGAGGAGCAGGACTGGCAGGCTCTGGTTAATACTGCTCTACCATCAGCTGTTGATGCATTTGGCTATCACAAACCACAGCCCTGCCTGGCAGAGGGAGCAGAAGGGCTCTGCCTAGGGAGGAGGCAGAGGGGGAGAATGGGAAGATGGGCTCTGGGGACCCTATCCTGCTGAGAAGGTAGGTTGTGTTTCACATTAGCTGATGCTCCTGTGTGGTTTCCAGCACTTGCCCAAATGCAGAGGTTTGTGGCAAGCCAGCTCAGATATGCAGTGGGCATAATTCACGTCAACCAGGTCTTTCTCTGTAAGGATGGGGAGAACCTCTTTTCAGACTGGTGAGGTGATAGGGGCAATTCCTCAGTGCCAAGAATTGCTCATCAGTGGGCTAAGAGACGGGGAACTTGTCCCTTTTAGTAGAAATATTTATCTGCACTGTAAGATTTTGGGCTTTGGCTTTACCCTGTTGGTTTTAAAAGTGGCAGGGCAGAGTTGATATGGGTGCTAATAGGGAAAACAATACAGCACTGCTGCCCAGACATCTTCAGGGCTTGCTGTTGTCCTGACTTGGGACTTGGGAGCTGGTGACATGCTTTCTTTGCCCTGCTCATCCATGATGGTCTGTTGTGACATATCCCCACTTCCCAGCTTCAGCATGTGGAATTTGTACCCATCATACCTGCAGGGATGCTCATGCACATCACCTCCAGCCCCTGCGAATGCCTGCATCTCTCTTCTCCTTAGCCCCCCAACAGTTCCCCTAGCTGGCTGCTTCCTGTGCATGTCCCTAATCCTGCAATCTGCCTACCTCATAACTCTCACCCTCTTCCTCCTGATTGTCCATCTTCATCCCTAACCTGTACCTCATCGTCCTGCAGCCCCTTGGCCCTTTGCACATCCCCTTCCTCTCCCTTACACACCCTGCACACTTTCCTTGGAAGGGCTAAAATAAGCTCCACCTGGAGTGCGTTCAAAGGCTAATGTACATCCTCCCTTAATTATTGATTTGTTTATTGCAGACGCTTTGGCAGGACATTTGCCACAGCTCACACATCAGGCTCCTGCCTTCAGTTCCCTTTGCAGCTCATGGAGGCTGAGGGCAGCATTAGAGGGGTGACCTGGGGACCACCTTGCTTGAAAACAACACAAAGCAAAGGGCTTTCCTGCAACCAGCACCAGAGCTCCCCTCTAGGCCCTCCTTTTTATTCCCCAGGTGAGGAGAACTCATGGTAGTTGCTTCCCATGGCAAGGCCCCCTCCTGTAAGGTGGTATCAACTCCCAGCGTGTGTCTAGGAAGTCTGGCACTAGGAATCAAAACACAATTATGCCACCAAGACCCAGCTGCTGTCATTCTCCGGATGGGGAGATATTAGATCCTGTGCATTAGCAGGACTGTTAACGACTCTAAGACTAATGTTGAGAAACAAGCGTGTCAGCTCCTGGAGAGGAGGGTTCAGAGGCACAGCCCTGCTACTGGGGGTGCTGCATCCTGTTACCCTCTGCTCTGGGAGCTCTGGCTGTCAGGTGATGCCAGAGAGGAATCAAAGTAGGAAAACACAGATGCCACCGGCTGCCTACATTTGCTTGCTTTTCTCAGGAGAGGGGTGGGGTGGCTGGGTCAAGGAGCTCCTGGCTAAGCCAGGCTTTGTGAATGATGATCCCTTTGGGTTCATCATGGTTGCTTTTCCCTGCATGGTGGGTTGAGAGTGGGACCAGCTGCCTCACTTGCTCTCCTCACAGGATAGTGAGGTGTTTTGAGTAATTCAGGGTTTCACGATTCCTCTGGTGGATGAGGAAATCACTTCAAGCAGCTGTTGACTCACCTCATCCTTGGGATAAGAGAGATAGCATACATTCCTGAAACTGTGCCCTCTAGGGACCCCAATAGACTGTAGGGGCTGCAATTCCCTCATCCCCTGACACTTGGGAAGCATAGTAGATGCACAAGATGATGAGATGGGACTATGCATCCTGTCTACATCAGAGGCCTGACACAGACCTGAAAGCTGTCTTCCCTACCCTTTTGCAGATGATAGCAACTTCACCAGATTTATTTGGGGAAGCAGCACTCTACAAAAAGATTTCGGTAAATCATTTTATGAAAAGTAGGTTATTTAATTTTCCCTGCTTAACCCTGCTCTGGCACCTCTGCCTGAAGTCATCACATTGCCCCAGGAAGGAAGATCCATGTAAGGTCTGGAGGCATAAACAGGCTGGGGAGTTTTTCTAAAGCAATTTGATTTCCTTACAAGGGCAGATGAGGTTTGCGGAGCATGCTTCCATGCACGTGTGGAGGGAAGAGCTCAGGGCAAGGAGGAATTGATTCTTCACTGAGTTGTGATTCAACTTGGAGGCTTGGTAGGGGCCCAAGACGAGCGTTGTTACTTCTCTGATGAGGCGTGTGTCACAGCCACTATTCTTTTCGCACAATTTCCTTCTGAGCATCTCAGCAACAGCCCAAGTTTCTGCAAACCATACAGCAGTGCGGGAGGGATGCTGCTGCTGGTGTGGGTGCCCCACTGGAGGACAGAGACACTTGAGTAGTGTGCTGCAATGCAAGAAAACAGGGCTTGGCATGGATGTAGCTCACTCTTTTGTTCTTAAAATCATGCTTGAAAATAAGCTGAAGGTTTGGGGTGTCTTTGGGCATTCATTCTGATGATCTTTAAATTGAAAGTGATTTTTCTGGCACCAAGGTCCTATGTTGCAGGATACCCAAGGCTCTCTCTGACAGCCTGTCCCTGTAGTCCCGCATCCTCCACATGTGCATTGACAGACTGAATTAGAAACATGGGTTTTTTGAAAGCCCTGGCTTGGTTCAGGGAAAATCATTGGGGAACACAACAGAGACTTCTGCTCCTTTGTCCTGGCAGAGGTTGTGTCCCTGACTGTGTGGCCTGATTGCTCTCATTGGGAATTTCCTGACTTGTGCCCACAACTGAGTGGCTTCTAGCACATAAAATGCCCCAAGAGATGTGCAGATGGCAGGCCACCAGAGGAACAATGCCAGTACTATAATTCCTGTTATCTCCCTGCAGCATGGCCATCACAAGTGCCTCTTGGGACTCCTTTGCAGCCCCTTCCCAGCTGCCCTCAGGCTTTGCAGTCTCACCCTGGGTAGAGCTTCCCCACTCAGGTCTCAGAATTGCTCCACTTTCCTCTCAGTGAGAGGCAGATCAGGTCTGTACAGGGCATTGCTAGTAGATCAAAGTACTGCCTTGATTTCTTGACTGTGGATATAATCTGCTCTGAATTATTGTCCTTCTTATTCCTTGGGCTTTTGAAGACCTTCATTTTGATTTTTTTTTTGACCATTGCAGACATCCTCTGTGGACAATCTCTTGGATGTTACGGCCAAGACCTTTTCCTGGGCTGGACACATTAATTCAGAAGCTGCCTAGGTGGGAGACTGGTTCAGGTCCTAGCAATGAATGCAAGCACAGCAATATTTGTTATCTTTGTGACAGGGCTTGTTTTTTAGACCTTGCTTGAATATGTTTTCTCCTGATTTTTTTGTTCCTGTTTATTTGAGCAAACAGTTCCTGGTTAACTGCCTTTCCCTAAACTTTCTTAACAGACTCAGAGAGTTTATGAACAGCACATCTGCCAGAATGGCTTCATCCTGCCCTTTCCCCCACATGCTCAGAGCTTCACCAAGGACAATCCAAGGCTGGAGTCTCCTACCACTGGATGCTCTCCATTCACCTCCCCCAGCTGAGACCTTCACCTTCCGTCATGTGGCTTTGGCTGCCCAAATGTCATTGCCTCACGTGCCTCTCCCTGCCCCTCTCTGCAGGTTCCTGGGACCAGGCTGATTTGTGTGCAGGATGCAACCTTCCCTGCTGCATGGGGCCTCCTCCTCCCAAGCACCTGAGAAACAAGGACATAAGATCAAAAGCTTCTTCCAAGTTCTTCCCGAGGTGGTGGGAACAAGGTGCTCTGCTTCAAGGAGGAACACTTTCGATGCCTGTGTGCCTGCACGGCTTAGCTAAGAGGCAAACACCTTTTGGCTCTGCAAGGGCTGATGTTTCCCTCCTGTAGCCAGTGTTTGTGGTGTTGTGCACCCAAACCAGCCCTGACCCTCTTCCTGAAAGCTGGCAGCAGCTTCTAGGCATTTACCCTGCAAGCAGGACCTTCTCCAAAATTGTATTCTCAGGGTCTCTCTGCAAAGGGGGATGAGAACCTGCAGCCAAATTCCCAAGGCAGGGCTCACACCCTGTGCTGCTGCCCAGCATCACTGTACTCTGCCCAACAGAGGCTCCGCTTGCCCTGGGGCTGGCTGCACTTCAGAGGTGTGCGAAGCGGTCCTGCTGCAGGCAGATTTGTAGATGCTTATGGACAAGAGAGGGGCTAGAAAAATGTCAGCTCATCATTTTCAGTGAGCAGCAAGTGCTGTTCTGGTAATAGGGAGCAGGGCGGTGCATGCCTCAGTGCGGACCCGTCAGATCGATACAGAGATCAGAGGCAGGAGTGGACGTCGGAGCTCATGATGACTGAGCAGATATTGGACCACGTATCTCTTTCTGGTCATGCCCCAAAGGGCTGTGGTGTTTGCTGGCTCCAGCAGGCAAGCAGTGCATTGTGGAGACTTTACGAAGTGAGGTGGCAGGAGGAGGACAGGACTGTCCCCAAGGAGATGGTCAGCTTGTGAGCATGATGCTAAAGGCAGCCGTGTGGGTGGGAAGAGCAGAAATACAAACAAAACAGCTGCCTTCACCTCTGCCTGTGGCCAGGAGATCCCAGGAACCTCTCAGCCCTGCTCCTTCTTCTGGGCTGGATGGTTTGGTAGCCACTAGCGTCCTCATGCAGAAGGCAGCTGGGATGGGGGTAATGACAACCTCTCTGCAGAGGAGCTGGGGTTTAGTCTTGGCTGCGTGCATCCCATGGAATTTCTGGAGACTCTCAAAGGCCAGAGGGAACCCAGCCTCTGAGCCCCTACGGGACAGAGTTCTTGCAGGAGGCACTGATTTCATCCTTCATGGAGATGCTTCTTGAAAGAGCAATTTGCCAGCATCCCTCAGAGCAATAACGGCAAGGCCTCTGCTTGAGATACCATCTCGGTTCTCTGACAGCCCCATCACTCATGCTCTGCTCCTTCCTCCCTCTTCCATGGGGACAGGAGTGAGGGATGGAGGCAGGGATGGCAAGATCCCACCACCTGCAGCTCCCAGACACTTCTATCCTCTCTTGTCTCTGGGTATGCTAGAGGTAGCGCTGCCCTGGCTGAACGTCTGTGGGTCAGTGAGGGGTGGTGGGCTCACATGTGGGAAGTGGGACTAGGAGCTGCCCCAATCTGGCACTGGGTGAAGGCTGGTGGCCTGGCTGCTGTCTGTGGCAGGGACTTTGCTGTTGCTGCAGCCTCTTCTACCAGAGAACTCTCCAATCCTCTCCTGGCAGCCTGCAACAGGGAGGATGAACAGCCCCCGTTTTCTTTCTTTTCCTGCTTACCTTCCGCCTGCCCTCTGGGCACCCAGCTGGATGCTCCCGCTCCTCCCGTTCCCCCGCATTTCCCGGCCACGTTTCCTCCATGAGCAGTGGCTTTATCTATTAACGGCAGAGGAAGCTGTGGCTTGGCACCAAACCTCCTCATCAGCTGCTGAAACGGGGCTGCCCTTGGCACCGCGTGGCAGAGTGGGGTGTGCGTGCTGCTGGGGCGGCTGGGTGCAGCGTCCCCCCAACTCGGGACAGCCGACCTGAGACCTCCCTCCCTTTCTGTAGGTTAAACCTCATCTTTGCAAGGAGAGTGCAAAACACGTAACTGCCTCGGGTGGTTAACCCACCCCAAAGCCTCCATGGATGGGTTTCTGCTTCATTAGCAGCTGCACTCTGCCCCAGGCCAGGAGTCAAGCGCTCACCCTGGGAGATGGGGGGACACAGGGTGGGCTGCTGTGTGAGTAGGTGAGAAGGGTGCAGGGTGCTCGGGCACACAGCCCTGAGCCAAGCAGTGCCACCTCCAGGTGACAGTGGTTTTCCCCAAGTCCCAGTGGTGATCTGCCCAGAGGAGAGTCTTGCTATGCTGCGGGACTGCAGCAAGTCCCTCAGTCAGGTGTGTGCTCCTGAATGTGTCCCTACCCTGTGGTGACACACCGGGGCAGGCTGATGGCCTCACACATGATGGTGTGATTGATGTTAAGTGCCACAAGGAGGCTGTGACCTTGCACCAGCTATGGTAGAAAGAAAGCCCTGGTCTCATACTGGCCGCTTGTTTTGTGGGTAGTGTGACATCCCCCACACCTGAGGAGCATCTTGGGGTGCACAGTGTTCCCCAGGAGCTGAAGTATGTGACATGGTTCTCTCCTTCAGCGCCTTCTCCAGCACAGTTGCAGTGCTGAGCCACAAGAATGGTGCCTTTCTGACATGGGTGGGGAAACTGAGGCAAGGAACCAAAAATATGCCTGGACCCTTTTTCCTCCTGTGCCTTCCCAGACACAGTTTCCATTCAGGTGCCTGGGGATGAAAGTTGCTTCTCATGGGGTTGGAGACCTACCAGTTCCACCTGTGCCCCTCTTCCTTGCAGTGTGAGGCACTTCAGTGACCTCTCTCCATCCAGATGTTTCAGTTCAGTAATCAACAAGTGGGTGGGGCTCAGGGAGAAACCAGCCCTACCACCTCTGTATTTATTCACTAGATGAGTGCCCCTCTGTTTCCTGGGGGGAAGCTAGGATGAAGCTGTGTGGTACCCCAGGAGCCCTTCTGGGAGCAGGACTGATGTTCCCACAGCCTGTGATGCAATTGTGCAGCAGTGACATAAGGCAAAAATTCTTTACTGAAAGGGTCAATGGAACAGGCTGCCCAAGGAGGCGGTTGACTCACCTTCCCTGGAGGTGTTTAAGGTGCGGG
Organism: Piaya cayana; assembly: GCA_013389865.1. NCBI lineage: Eukaryota > Metazoa > Chordata > Aves > Cuculiformes > Coccyzidae > Piaya > Piaya cayana. Next base: position 57,087 of record WAAB01015550.1, read on the forward strand.
TGGATGAGGTACTGAGGAGCATGGTTTAGAGACTGATGGGAATGGTTGGACTCAATGATCCAGTGGGTCTCTTCCAGCCTGATGATTCTGTGATTCAATAAGCTGTGCTTGTGCCCTGCTGGGATGGGCTCCTGGTGAGTATCGCCATGGGCAGCCTGCTCCATGTTGAGGGGTATGAGTGCATGAATTGTAGTTGCAAATCCTGCCTACAGCTGCTTTTTCTTTCTTCCTTTTTTTTTTTTAATTTTTACTCCCAACTCCTCTTGTGCGTTCTGGACTATGATGATTTGGGGTGCATAGCAGAGCCCAGAGGTGTTGGTTCAAATTTCTCTCTCTTCTCTGTGCAGAAGCTTGACAGAAGCAGACCCTTAAAATATTTGGGAGTCCTACACCTGTAATTCCTCCTTTCACCTGTGCACCTGCCTGCAGCAGCGTCCCTTTATCACTGCGTGTGAGTGGAGGAGCAGAAACATTAAACTATTGGTGGTGGGGGGAGCGCGTAGAAAAGCGCTGTAGAGAAGCAGAGCAAATTAAGCAGAGCTCTGATCTGCTTGGGTTTGTGCTTGCCAAAAATGCACCATGCATCTTAATTCGCTCTGCTGTTCAGCTCGCGCTCACTGCTCTCCTGATGCCATTTCGGCGCTCTGAGCTCAGCCTTTTCAACACTTCAGTCTTCCTCTTTCAGGATCTCCATCCCCCCCCCGCTTTGCATGTCTGATTGCAGAATCTGCTGCAGGAGGGGAAGGGGAAGCCAGGGGAGGGAGGACGGGAGCCCCGACCCTGGATGCTCCTGCCTGCGCTTCCCGGCAGCGGCTGAGTCCCGGTTGCATTTTGGAGGGGGGAGGGCGTGGGGTGTGCGTGTGTCTTTCTAGAAAGTCCTTCCTGGGTGATCTCCAGTCGCTTTTTTTTTTCCCACCCAGGCGTCTGATCTGCCTCTCGCTAGGTTCCTGTAAAGAAAAAAAAAATTGCTGTAATCCACGGTGGTTCTCCCCCCCACACCCCCTTCCCCCCCAGTTTAGTTTAATCTTTCTTTCCTCACCACCCTTGTGTCCGGATTGCAGCGGGGGAGGTGAGGGGAACCCACCCAACAACCGAGCGAAAGGCAGCATCCTCCTCCTCCTCCAAAAGACGAAAGAGCCTGAGAAAGCCGGATCCGAGCCAGAGTCCCTCTGCTCTCCCCCAGCACAAATTTAACCCCAGCTGCAACTTTTCCTTTGCTGGTGGGGGGCTCCAGCAGTGCTGGGGTGGGTTTTTCCCTCTCTTCCCCCCCTCCCCTAGATTGATTTTAGCGGAGAGGGAGGGGGGTGGGGAATCCTTTTTATTGCAGAGCCAGCTCGCTTTGCAAGCCTTCCTCCTCCTCCTCCTCCTCCCCTGTTTTTTTGCACCCGCCGCAGCAGGGCTGGCCAAACCGGGGGAGGGAAGCGATGGGAAGGGGAGGTCGCCCCCTCCTCTCTTTCTGTGTGTTTTTTTTGCAGGTGTGTCAATTTTAATTCTGCCCAGTAGGTGGGACTTGGTGACTTTCGCACCGTTTTTGTTATTTATTTATTTCCCCGGCTGCCTCCCCGATCCTCCGGAGCGCAGGGCGGCCGGGCCAGCATCATGCATCCCCTGCCGCTGCCCTAGCGGGAATTACAGCCTCTCCGAGCCAGCTGCCAGCATGATTTCATCTGCTGGAGGATTTTTGCATCTGATCGCTTGAGGTTTTTTTGTTGTGTTGGTTTT
>WAAB01015551.1:0-12932 GCA_013389865.1 Piaya cayana
CACAAGAACAAGTGGCAATGAAGTGGCAAATGTCTTGACATTTGGTATTACACTGGGTGGACAGAAAAAGTAAGAAGGCTTAAACCTGGTGCAGTAGCATTTGTGAACCATGCTGTTTTCAAGTGATAATTAGAAACAGGAATTAAACTCATACAAAGAAACTATGCTACCCGTTCCATGTAGCTATCATATCCAAACTCACAATTGACGAAGTTCATTACTCCCAGAGATTTTTCCAGAGGGATCTGGTTCTTCTCAGTGTGCATATATTTAACTTAAAACTACTGACAAATGTCTTCTCCTTATCCACTATTCAAAGCAGAACATACCAAAGCAAAGACCATCAGCTCCCAAACCCTTTTTTCCCAGTCACAGGTAAGATCCATGATATCTAAGATCACCTTGACATTTATCCTCATTAAAATTCCACATACAAAGTTACTGCTGAAAGTGACCATAGAATTAAGATCATGCTGCCTTCAAACTTCTTAAAGCATTTGCTGGAGGCACAGCATGTTCTTCAATGTTTTAATATTGCCAGTAATCTCTCAGAATGTAATAGAAAAAATAATCCAATGCATGTTAGAATGAATTAGGGAGAAGGATGACATTTCTAATTTTTTTTAAAAAGTCTTCAGAACTTCAGTCTTCATTGAGGTTTTTATTTTTTTCCTTACTTCTGGGAAGTGACAGCACTGATTGACTGACTCAATATGTCAATTAGTATAGAACTGGTTTCACAAAAAAGACTCATGTCATGTGTATTAGCTTAATTGGCAGAAAGCCACATGAGGTGTAGAATTTTAATCTACTTGAAAAGGGAAAGTGACTGAAGAAATGCTGTACAATATGTTCATACAGGCATTCCCTACACTGATAAAATTAAGGTGCCAGTGGTTAGATCAGAACAGCCTGTGGATGAACACCACCTCTGATGTTGAATGAAGAAAAGATTAAGATGAGCAAAATAAAAAGGCATTTACAGAAGTTTCTAACCATTGTGTTGTCATCTTTGGTGAAACTAATAACTCTTATATTGTCAACCAGCAGATTTCCATGTCATACTGCTTTTCCCTTCCCATCAAGCAACTCATTATGTCTGGAGTGCTTTTATTTTAGCCTGATTTTTAAAAGTAGGTTGCAAAATCTTGAAAAGGAGAATCACTGCTGACAAATTCTGCCCTCAGCCAAAGAAAAACTTTAATACTTCAAGTAAAAGATCATCTGTGCATTATACAGATAATTTTAGGGAGCTAGTTAGAGTACAGAAAGGATTCCCACAGGAACTGCATACCATCATGAGCCTCATCACTGCTCAGAGTGCTCTGAACTAGCATGCATCCCTTCTTCAGGGAGATAAATATACTTAACAGAGAAAATAAAAATGCAGATGATGCAGTCAGCACAAAATTCTTCCAGTTAATTATATCTAAACTTTAAATAAAATTTGAAAATGGATACTGTTATAACACTTCATCTGAATTTCATAAATATCCTTCCATTTTAGGTACATGGAGGAAACAGGCAGCTGGACTTATGTCAGGGGTTTATAATCCACTCCAGCCTATAGAGACTCTTCTTGATGGCCTTGAGCTTACTATTAGTGTACCTGGAAATCTACAGCTTTGTTAAAACTTGCTGAATTGCACTTACTGTTAGTCTTTATTTATATCTGGTAAAAAGGCACACAACTGCCTGCAAAATGAAATTAATACTCACTATTGGTTTTCATTTTAGCACTTGCGATCCTCTAACTTTATTACACTTAGGAATATATAATACGATCAGTCCCCACAGAAATAAATCTCCTCAATAACTGACTTCAGGTTGATGGTAATTAGAAATTTGATCACAATCAGTTTATTCAATATTCTTTGCTCAGGGTACAAATACAAAGGCAAACCAAATATGAACTAAAACTAGGAACAAGCAATTTCTTCTCAAAGTTTAAAAGAACCTGAATGTTGCTCTTAAGTTCCTATTAACTTCTAAATTTTCAACTGCAGCTAAACTCAAACCAGAACTGAACTGAAGAACTTACTGGTTCTGCTTGCATAATCTCACTTTTTATTCAATTAATTAAACTTCATTAGAAATACATTTAATTTCTGATTAGAAAATTGAAAGCAATGCCACAGTTATAGTGGAAAAAATGCATCCTCTCAAGAATATTTTGGCCCTCTCCTGCCTCACCCATAAAATGCTGTTTGTAAGCAAATTTTTTTAAAATGAGAAACCCAGACTTCTGAGATCAGCCATTTCTCTGCTGTAAGAGTTTCCTATTAACCACTGTTACACTTAAATATTGATCTGGAAACTTAAACATGTCTTGCTTCAAGTTTTTAAGAAAGCACCAAGTTCCACTGGGTGTTGGCATTTATATTCATAGATTCTAGTCATGCTCAGCGGGTAGCAATTAGAAGATATCCCTGGAGTAACAGCAGTTCTAAAAATATTCTGTATGCATCATGGAAGATGAAGTACCACTTCCCGCTAAAGTAATGTATGCTGTACATTCAAGTATAATTAGCACACTAGACTTCGTAAATAGTATTAAACTAATTACTGTTTGCACCACTAGTGGCAGATGTGGTTAGAGATTATTAATTACAGTGGACAACTTCTTGAATTTAACATACCAAATAGAATGCAATTTCTCCGCTTTATTTTGTATCAGAATGGTTATTTGCTGAGTGTCAGGAGGGCCATTTTAAATTAGGAGAAACTGTTACTTATGAAAATGAGCAAGTAATAGATTTTTTTTTCTCTTAAAAAAGCGCTATTCATTCACAAAACTATAATTACATTTAGTTAATAACTTGCAATATCCACGTATTCTAAATCAGGGGACCATTCTACAGAAGTGTATGTGCCATAAATTTACAAGCATGAGAGGCAGGATTTTTTTTTCTGTGTAGCTACATAAGGTTAATCAGTGTGTTCAGATAGATTTTAAATAAACACCTAAAACTTTCAACATCTGCAATGAAGTAAATTGTTCCCCAGAAATTTAGATACTTACATAAAACTCGCCTGCTGGTAATCATGGCTTACTTAAGAGAGTGGGAATAGTCATTTCCTCACTTCAATATAAAGTTCTGCTCAATTTGGGGATGAGAGATTGGGAAGAAATGTTATAAACGGGAGTTGTCTCCTTGGTGCTGTTATTTCATGGTAAAGCCCCCAGATCAGTAACGTTTAAAAAACTAGGGGAATTTTATTTAATGTGCTGGCACAAGGAACTGCAATTTCAGTAAATGTTGATGGACCTCCAGAAGAAATGCTTCATACTTCTGTCAATATAGGACACAGTGATAATCCACAGAAATAAAACAATTACTTATTAAAAAATCACCTTATAAAAAGGTGATTCTAGAATGATACAGTCATAATACAGTAACTTGCAGGGTAACAGGCATGTAAGGATATACTGATAGGTATTCATACCTCGCCTACATTAACATTTCTTTTCTAGAATATCCTTTGCCACAATAAAGTAAATTGAACTGTTTAGTTCTGCACTATTTTCCCTCTCTTAATTGGTAGAATTTTTGTGTATAAGGACCATTTCTTTCAAATACCACTTTTTTGTGACCATTAATGAAAATAAACATTAAACTTATTTAAATTTTTATTTATATTTTTAATTATTTTAATATTTTTACTTATTAAGGCTTTACTATCTAAGTACTTGGCTAATACACACCCCAAACAGAATTCAGCTTCTAGAAAGACTTAATTTCTAAGATCACCCAGTCTTATCTCACACAACCCCTAAGTTCACTTATTGTCAAGAATTTATCAATTTGCCAGTGCCTTTCTTGATAGAAGTGCTATATTGAATGTGTCCTTAACCTAATTCCAATACAAACATACAACTTTAAATTTGAATTAAATGTTCATCCCAGTAAGCATGGTAGGTTATACTTCTGGAAGCAACTTTGGCACAAAAATGCACTGCTTCATGTTAACAATGATTTGTCAATCAGTGACTCAAGAATTCCAGCATGCTGATTTGCTGACAACTATTACACAACACAACTGTTCTGGCTTCAGTTTAGCTAAAAAGTAGCTTAGCTCAAAGTAAACAATTCAACAAAAAACTTCAAAGAAAACAAATCTTTAGTGATGTAAGAAGCTTACAGCATGTGGGTTTGGTAATTGTAACACAATTTTTTGTAAGCAATCAGTTATACTTAAACAAAACCGCCACCATAATTGCTATAAACTATTATTCTTGATGCTGATCTCATCTAGATAAGGGCTTTGGTGCCATGGGATCCTCAACCCTCTCTAAGCTATGCTAAAAGTATTATGACAAATGAAGAGGTGAAATGTTCACTAATATATAGCAACATACTCGCTTTCAGGTCAAAGAAAGACTTGCAGAATCAAGTGTTACATTTACATGAAAATAATTTTAAGAACTGCTATTTCTAAACTTTAAGCCCTTCTCATTTTCCCTCTAACATCTCAACTAAGCTGAGTTTGAATGCCTTCCTGCTTCTTTGAGAATAAAATCTCTCTATAAATAATAAGGATTTTTCCTATCAAATAGAACCACAATACACTTTAAGCCATAATTCAAACAGTTTCTAATTCTTCAAAACATTCTCTTATCAATGGAATTAGGCCAAGCAGCCTGCAACTATTTAATTTGTTGTCAGACTTACAGTCAAGCGATGGATTGTCAACAAGACAGGATGCTGTGTTACTGCTTCAAAGGTTGATAAAGTAGTCTTAATCAATTCTTCTGATGCAGTTTGCCCTATTAGTAAAAAGCATTGTATTTCTTCATAAAATGCAACAGTTAAAAATGCCCACTTATAAACATAGAGCAATAACATAGATTACCTTACCTATTGCTCCAACCAAGTTTGTTTCTCCTGAATCTATCATTCTGATAAAATTCTACAGAAGAAGAGACATTTATGTTAAAACACTTCAGGAACAAAAACTCAGAAGCGTAATCACTGAATAAGTACAACATGAAATTATTTAAGGGGCTGTGTAAATGCAAAATGTGAATGCACCTGCATTAGGAAACAGTCGCAATAACCAAGATATGAAAGACTGAAAGTATTCATGATCTAGCTGTTATAAGATAATACTGCAAGTCTGTAATGCTGCTGGACTCTTAAACATATAATACAGTTAGGACTATCACTATGACTAATGTCAGGTATGAACTTCTGGCTAAATTGACAGTAATTAAATGTCTGTATTGTTAACAGAAAATCGCAATTTCTAAGAAGACTTTGAACTATTTTGGACATGGCTATGTTAAAACAACTCACTAAAAAGACCAAATAACCTCCAGAAAATGCATTTTTCTGTTATTTGTACCACCTTTTTGATCTCCATGCAGAGTACACATACAGTTATGGATGCAGTTACATAGAAGGGAATGTACAAAAAACCACAACCTTCTCTTAAAAATCATCCAAATCAGTCATCATTTTGAGGAACAGAAACAATGAAGTATTAATAATCAGGGCTAAGTAAATATCATACAATTTGACCCATTATTCTTTTGCCTTTTCATCTTTATATCATGCTTTTGCTTTCACTTGTATGCATAGCTGTTTGTTTCACAGGGAATGCAAAAGACACGTTATTAACATCTGCTAAAGAAGGAAAAATTCTCAGCAGAGTTTATAGTACGCTCCTTTTTACTAAAACACAGAGAACTTAGCATGGGTAAGCATTTTTCTCATTTTCAATTTGCACATGTAACTATTTACTTATATAATGGCAAAACATTAAGAGAATAATGCTTGTCTTATATTTTATTATCACTTAAATTTTTGTTATTACCTATTAAATTGGCAAAACTTTCCGTATTGCTTATCTTTTTCTTAGTATGTGAGAAACATCTGAAGGATTTTTGTCTAATTAAAAACACAATTACAAACTAATTATATATTTCATCACTTAAACACATCTCAGAGGCAGTCATAAAAAACCAACTGCTTCTATTAAAAAACAGTTATTTTTTCCTTCCTGATCATCTGAAGAGAACTACTAGCTACTATCTAATTAACTTGTTTTGGAAGAGATTATCATTTTATTTGCTTATTTCAGACAGTCCCACAACTAACCACAGTTTCAGAACCAATTTGGAAAAATCACTGTAGTGGGTGCAAAAATTGGCTACTAATGTTTATTTCCTTAGTTTTATATTAGAACACAAATTGATTATGTATTTATACAAAGAAAAGAAAGCTACTTGTTTTTTTTTAAGCAACAGAGAGGGATGCTGTGTATTGCACTAAAGGTGAGTCTGTACCTATGCACTCTGATAGGAACCTACTATTAACTGTCTCTTTGGGGCACAGCGTGTCCTCCATGTATTTCTATTCACAGACAAAAACATGAAAGGACTGTCCTGACTCCATCTCAATTTCTTTGCACAACAGTACTGAAAATTACAGTGATGATGGAAATAACTTCAAAGGAGCAAGAAAAAAAAAATCTCAATGAACAACAGTTACAGGAAAATAGCTAGTCTTTTTCTTCCAGATACCAAGCACACATCTCTCCACTCCAAATAATTTTGTATTGTTACGAGCAAGATAGTTGAATAAATCAGAAATTTAAGAAAACAAACAAATCAAAAACCAAAACCTGAAAGACTGACTTGATAAAGTCTTAAAGGTATCAGTTCCAGCACAGTACTTCAAAAAAGTACAAGCTGATAATTGAATGTTCTTTTACAGATGTCAGTGGAAATGTTGCTAAACGCAAAATTCCAGAGTAGACTGTTGTCTGGTAGAATGGACAGTTACTTTTCCAGAAGTAATTCGATTAGTCATCTCATAACACAGGTCAAAACTTTATATTCATTTTTAAGATATACTATTTCCCCATCGTTTTTAATGCGTAAATTGAAACAGCATATATAAGTTCCTGAATTGCTTTGTTCAATGGATACAGAAGGACAAGATGCAGGAAATATTCAGTAAAGTAATCTTCTCCTTGATCTGAGAGGAATGCTATGCCAGTATAACTAGCCCGACTTCCTCAGCCAGTAGTTCAAGCAAGCTGGAGTAACATCAAAAGAAAACTTGCATTGTACCTGGTCTGTTGTACCTATACTGTTGACAGAACTTCACCTTCTACAAGGCTGATCCAAAACCATTAATAAATGTACTGCCTAGTTACAAATGCTTTGAAGAGATAAAAGGTTTTGTAATTCAACATCTACAAGTTGGGGTTTTCTTTTTCCTTCAGCCTAATACTAATTTTTATACAAACATTTTAGTAGAGCTAAATTAAACCCACATTTGCTTGGAATGAAGAGTCAAAGGAAAGAGACAAGGGAATCTGAACAGACAACTTTAGGTGTTTGCGGTGAAGCATTTCTTCATGCTATTGTGGAAGTAAATACCTAGCTGTCATTCATGAACCCATGTACTTAGAAGTATTTGCTTCACTCTAATATGCAACTTTAGAACATGTTTGGGTTTTTTTCTCACTTAGCAGAAACATCTGTTTTCATATGAGGAAATTATATTACAAGAGTGCTACTTCATTTTTGTTGTATTACTCTATGGCACAGTTAAAAAAGTTTACAAAAGGAAAGAATACCCTAAATATCGATTAGATTATAATTTATCTTTCGCTTATATTCATAAAATACTAGCATAAAATTTTAGAAAGAACATTCTATATAATCTAGAGCTACATTTTTCTACTCTAATATAAAGCATCTAGCTCTGGAGCCCTCGGCACAAGAAAGATTTGGTCTTGTTGGAGTGGGTACAGAGGAGGGCCACAAAAATGATCAAAGGCCTGATAACATATATAGCTTTGAATGCAGTCAAAGTTTAAATTTTTACATTCAGAATAAAGTTCTCTCTTCAATTTATAAAATGAATGGCATTTTATTGCATTAAAATAATTCCCAACATTTTATACATATATATATTTGGTAAACAGGATTTAACTTGGATGGTTATACTCACAAGTAAAGTCCCATACTGGAAAAGAAACTCCTCTGTGACTATATGGGGACGAAATACCTATTTGAATTTAGCAAAAGTTATATTAAATGCATATCTTATGACCAGAAAAATGTACTTCACAGACACATTATAAAAAAGAGGACAAAACACACATTTGCTTCTGCCACTAGACTTGTCTTGCAATGTACAAAAATAAGGTTTACAACTTCAATACTGTTATATAGCTGTTATAATACTGTTGTATTATAACATGTATTATAATACTCATCAAAATACACACACATTAATATTCTATTTTACCTGTCCTCATCATGATCAGCAGAAAATAAGATTTGGAAAACTGTGAGAGTTTGTCCTTTGTTTAACAACTTTGAGGGGGAAAAAAAAAAGTCTACCTGGGATGTCACAAGATGAAGCACTACAGACATCATAGGAAGGCACATCTTCAGCTGTTTGGTCTGAACTGTTGATGGGTGTTTACGTCCAGAGACATTAGATAAGGCAGCAAGAATGTCACCTACAGAAAACAATTTTTCAGACTGATCTAATATACTTGCTTTTCTAAACAACAGTAAATGACATGTAAGACATCTCCATCCCAGTATCCTCTGTTCAATCTTGTCTTCTCCCTCCTGCTGAAAGCAGTGCTCATGTGACTGCAGGATAGATCAGGCTGATCCAGCACTTTTCTTTCCTAGCTCAGCATTCAGCCAGGCCAATTTCCTGCTCTGTCTACAGGGACAGGCATGCAAATGTGGCCTCTGGTGAAATGGTGAGGATAGAAACACAAGGCAAGTGTAGAAGCAAAGCAGAAACTACTCCTCTTGATAGGGTGGACTTATACTGGCTTTAGTTGGCTACATATGCATGGAATTATGTTCTTGAAATTCTACGGATACAATTCTATTCGCAATGAAATAAAGAGCAAAATTCTCATGACTTCCAGCTGACCAAGAGCTGAATTCACCATGGTTAGTAGGTGACATAATCCTCAAGTAGTGCATTTTTCCTGCAGCACAGTACCACTAAAAGAAACAAACATCCTCCCCACTGCTTCCACATGCACATTCTCATACACAAGTTTAACAGTCATGCAAATAACTTAAAGCAACAGGAATTCTCATGTCATCACAAAAAAGGCAGCAGCAGGTCAAAGACTGCAACAGAGAAAGTTATACTTCCAACTTCAGAAAAGGTATCTAAAAATCAAGGGACATTATGCTAATTTTGTGTTACATTAGCTATTGTCTCAGAAAAGCAAGACTCCCTTCTGCATGGAATGAAGAACAGAAGCAGCAGGAGAAATTCTGTTCCTATAGCCTCAAAATATTAAAAAAAGCAAATAATATCTCAAAATTACACTTACTATATTTTTTCCCCTAGAGAGCTGCACAAAACTGTAAAAGGGGAAAGCACATAGACATAAACAAATAAAGGACAGGATTTGATGCTTTATATTTTCATGCTAGAAAAGGCTCTTTCTTTCAGAGTCAAGTCAGACTTTATTCATGTTGAATAATACCAGTGCTTTTCTTCTGCTCTCATGGAGTTCAGTTTTCACCATAAGCAGAAATGACAGTGGGTTATAAAAATACCTGGCCTTAAAGATTTAACTCATTCTATAACATATTGCTTAAGAAAAATAAAGCATTGCCTAAAACTCCCCAAATACATAAGCCAAAATACTGTTTTTTCATTAACACTTTTTTTTTTGATTAAACAGTACTTCAACAAGACCTCTCTGATTAGCAACAAAGAGTTTACTGAACAATCATCTACTCTCCTTCTATGTTTTTTTATATAAATTATCACATTTGCCAATTTTGCAGTTGATAAACAGATAGACATGGTTACATTAGTTTTTTGCATGATCTAAGCAATTTATATCTACTTAATAGAACTAGGTTAATTACTATAAATGCAGTATCAAAATTGGGGGGGGGTTAACTGCAACAACTGAAAACTTTTAAAATTATCTACAAGATTAACTTTAAATTTGTTTAAATGGTTCTTCAGGCCAATTTCTACACCTTAATCTAGTTGGTTTATAGCTACATCTGGTGGAAGAAGATGGGATCGGCAAGGAGCTTACATAAATGCATATTAAAAAAAGTCAGCTAGGATTAATCTTAAATCAACAGTTAAACTGCTTTTAACTGTTCCACTTTTGCAAATCTGGTTGTTTGTCTTAGAAGCCCATAGCGTTTGCCTCCTCAAGCAGAACATGTTCCTTTGTCATATTCACAGCAATAAAATGAAAAAGGCTTCTGGCAAATATGGGCAAATATGGACAGATAGCTTTCTCTTAATAAAAAAACCCCACACGAATCTAGCTTGGAAAAGAAAACAAAGTGTAAAAATTATGCTTGATATATAAGTGAAAAAGAAATCCCAGTAGAGTACATGTTAAAGCAATTGATGCATTACGAATTATAGTGATTTCAAATATATATTTGACATATAGTACTTTCAGGTTTTGAGGAAATATCATTTCAACATAGGACATACAGGCAGCAAGATGTGAATTTCTGCCTGAAACATCTATAGTCTGACACTTACAAATCCTGAAATATAGCTAATACACAAACTTGGTATTTATTTTCAAGAAAAGGGATGAGGTATTTGCAGCAAGGCAAAAATTTGCATTGTTATCAGAAGTAAAGTTACTTCCAAACCAGCAGCACGACATTTTGGTCTAGTGCTACTATTACATTTTCAATATTCTAGTGATAATGTACAGAAGATGAAAAATATATCAGGTATCATCTCATCAGAAAATAGTTTTATGAAAAAAATGTTCATTTTCTGGAACGCTCACAGCTTTTCATTCCTTGTCTTCCTATTCTGCTTTCTTACTCTACTCTGTGGGAGATCCCATCTCCCAGAAGTGGGACTCAGACTGGCCACATCAATCATTTTTTCATTCCTTCTTGTCTCCTTTCTCCACTCTCTTTCTTTTCTTCCCTCTCTCTTTTTCCATCCCTTCTCCTCTTCCACCCTTCCCTCTACTCAGCTCCTTCCCTTCTCTTCTCCCTCCCTCCTCTTTCCTTTTTCCTTTCCCTCTTCTCTTCCCTTCTTCCTTCTTTTCTTTCATTCCTAACTCCCTTCCTTTCTTTCCTTTACACTGCAATTCACTCCTAATTAACTTCATCTTTCCTCACATTACATCTAGAACAGCTCTTACTCATCTAGTGCAATTTCTATGACATTTCTTTAGTTCAGTATCAATACTACGTTCAAATCTCACCAACAGATCCTCCTTAGTTTTTCAAGATTTTATCAATTGTTTCTGTACAAATGGCCAAAATTCTCAACTTGTCTCACCAACTTCTCTTGACTGACTCCCCAGACTCTAATTTCTTTCTACTCCAGTTTCTTCTCTAGTTGCCCAATGAGCACAAATTACACTGCAATGTGCAACACATACAGATTGCATGTGCAATGTGTCCAACACATTAATATAGGAAATCATGCATTCCAATACAAAATATCTTATCACGACATAACTAAAAGAACTTAATGAAGCTGATATCATGCAAACTTTTCTTAATCATTGCATACAGTCTTTCCACCTGTAAGATGATGTTTGTTTCTCGAGGGAGTAAGGAAAGGTAAGATTTGTTCAGTTAAGCAACTGAATTTACCTAGAATTCCTGGCAGCTCCCACAGAATGTGACAGATAAGAAGATCCAGGCATTTTGACAGGTATTCGCTGCCACCTTGCTGCTCTTTTCCTGGTGTAGTCTTTCTTCTGTCTCTTTCAATATACATCACGAGTCTACATTTAAGCAAGTGCAAAATGTTACCTCTCATAACAAAAAAAATTACACTATATCTCAAAACTACTACAAAACCAAACTTTTCTAGTATCTGCAGTTACAATCAAGATGATACATTAGTTTTGGCTCTATAATTCTGTTGACATTTTAGACTTCCTTTCAAATAAATAATTTTTAAAATAAAACAAATGAATGTGTCTGGGAACAAAAGGAAAGAAACCCTTCAGCCACTGTAAATGCAACTCTATTAGTTTAAAAGAATATATGATGCTGTTGTGGTTTGTGCTAAATTAGAGTCAGTTTTCTGACTCTAACTCAGTTTCATCTAAGTAACTTCATTTTCTGAAAACTGACTGCATGTTTTTCAGACAGTTTCATTCTAGAAGTGATAACATTGGACACCAGTATGCAGAAAAGCCAATGCTCATACTTACTATAGTAACCAAGGCCATCCTCAAGCTGGCAAAAAAGGGTGCACCTGCAGGGAGGGGTGTCCAGGTGACCCCAAACTGACTAAGAGAGTATTCCATCCCATATGCAACATATTCAGTACAAAACTGAGAGATCACAAGGGTCTTTCTCCCTCTTCTGTGATAGTTGACATCCAGTTAGGACCTCATCTGTCCCAGATCTGTGTATTCCTGAGTCCAGTTCCCTCCTAGCTGCAGAGTCATTCCCTTGTGTCTGCTCTCCAATATCGTGGTGTTGTATAGTCATCAAGGGGTAGGGTGGGGTGTTTGAATATATTTTATGACTTTATATTATCTTAATCAATATCATTATTATTGTTATATTAAAGTTGTAGTTTATTTCCAATCTGCCAGTCTTTTTCCTCTCATTTTCCTTTCCCCTTGCCCTGGGGATGGGAGGGGTGGGTTTGGGAGCCCAGCTGCTCAGGGTTTTTTTTTATACAGAGAGAGACCAATCTCAAAATCCACTTGATTTTGAAATACATGAGCAATATGTGTAATATGAACAGAAGACTAAAGACATTCATTTTCAACATGTAAGAATTATTAAAGCAAAAATAATTTAAGTCACTGTAACAAGAGATCAGTCTTTCAGTCAAGAAAAATCATACTACANTGTATGGCAGACTGTGCTAGTAAGAAGGGTCACCCCCTATTTCTCCTCTTTCTCTGCTGATACATTTTTTTTTTTGCTTGATATCATCTCGCTGAGGTTT
>WAAB01015551.1:14449-72494 GCA_013389865.1 Piaya cayana
TGCTCAGGGTTTTTTTTTATACAGAGAGAGACCAATCTCAAAATCCACTTGATTTTGAAATACATGAGCAATATGTGTAATATGAACAGAAGACTAAAGACATTCATTTTCAACATGTAAGAATTATTAAAGCAAAAATAATTTAAGTCACTGTAACAAGAGATCAGTCTTTCAGTCAAGAAAAATCATACTACATAAATCATACTTTCAAAATGTTAGCACTAGTTAGAGTGGCCTTACTGAAAGAGATAAAAGCCCCAAGTAGCCTTACACTCTTTCTCTAGAAATCTGATGCTCAAGACTCAATGCTTACATTCTAGTCAATATCTGNAGATCAGTCTTTCAGTCAAGAAAAATCATACTACATAAATCATACTTTCAAAATGTTAGCACTAGTTAGAGTGGCCTTACTGAAAGAGATAAAAGCCCCAAGTAGCCTTACACTCTTTCTCTAGAAATCTGATGCTCAAGACTCAATGCTTACATTCTAGTCAATATCTGCTGTGTAGCTGTGCCGTTCTGCAGAATGACATTTCTCATTGTAAACTATGGTAACAGATTTATTAGCCATTGGCTAACTTACAAGAGGTTGCTTTAATAATACACCTGTAACAGAATGCTTCAGGCAATATTTTAAAATGCTCATCTGAATAGACAGAAGGAGCCAGGCTTTCCTTTAGGGGCAAAATATTGACAACTTTATTTCACATATGAACTCCCTGGAGGTTCTCTGCAAAAAACCATCAGTCACTGGTGAGTGAAATCTATTCTCTGGATTTTAAGAATGTACTTCAGTATTACCTCTATTTTTTTCTTTTTTTCATTATAGCCCCCCTATAATCAATGCGCTTCTATACGAGTATGAAAATAATTTATTTAAACTGCCACAAGTGTACACAAGAAAGCTGCAGGACTCACAAAACCAAAATTTTATCCCAGGAGGTATGCATTTCCATTAAAAAGACAATTTATTCAACGAAACAAAAACTATCTAAGAATGCATTTTGCAAGATTAGGCCTCTAAACAATGCATGACTGTTATGGAATACAACTCACCTTATCCTTCCTGAACTGTGCTACAAAGCAAAGATAGAGTTAAATCAAAATCCCTATTCACTAACTACCTTTCACCTCTGCAGTAGCCCAGATTCTAACATATTCAGCTGTGCCTCCCAAAGACTACAGACACATCTATTATTTTTCTTTCAATCTATGAAAATAGTGTTAAATTACAAGTAATTCTGCTCTGTCTGGTAGAAGACAACTATTTAAAAATCAGGCGTTACCCTTCAAATAGAAGTTTCCTTAAAACAGCTTTAGGTTTTTTAAACATAAAAAAATCACATTTTCAATTAAAATGGTATCAAGCCCTCTAGCCCTTCCAGGCAATCAAGTGCTTTTTTTACTCAAAAACTGTTTAACTTTCAATGAAAACATGACAAAAGATGAGAGTTTCTATGGATTTTTTTTTCTCAAGAAAACACTTCCATGATCTAACAATCACCTGACTCTATATGGAAATACATTTATATCTGTTTAAGTTTTATGTAAAACGTGCTGAATAGACTTCAACATGAGTGCTTTTATTGCTGGGAGAGGAGGGAGTTCATTGTTTTAAAAGCATGTTCAATTACTTAATCACATATGAGAGGCATACAAAGAATGCTCATTTATTTGGAAAGAGGAAAGATACAAAGCTCATATCTTTTTTTATCTCTCTTTCTGTGTTTAGATACCAATAAGATTCAGCTACAACTTTAACAGCATCTCAACAGCGTGAAAAAAGCATGTTGCTACAGGTGACTCAGCCTAAACACAGGTCTCTCACTAGCAGTCTTCTCCCTGCTCCTCCCTTCAGTTCACTAAGCTCAGAGAATGACAGACCTCCACGAAATTAAAAAGTGTCTCGTTTGCTCTGAGGAAATACACAATCCATTTACCCCAACAACTCAAGGCCCCCATTTTTAGTCAACCTCTGCCTACAGAAAAGGATGCATATTTTTAAAGGATATTCAATATAAATATATTGATTATTTTACAGAGATGCATCACTGTATGGCAGACTGTGCTAGTAAGAAGGGTCACCCCCTATTTCTCCTCTTTCTCTGCTGCTACTTTTTTTTTGTTTGATATCATCTCGCTGAGGTTTTTTTCCTGAAATCGCCAATTTGTGTAATTGTTCCCTCCTGCCTTCTGTTTCCCATTTGACTGAGCACTAAACATCTCTGCTCTTTTCCTCACTATTTTTCTAGGCCAACATGAGACGCTAGATGTGAGACTGTAATAGGTCTTCAGGCAAAGCTTTTCCTTTGAGGGCACATAAAAGATCTGAAAATTTAAAAAATATAGGAGGTGGGGACAAATAACATAGAAAGACTTTGCTCTAAAGTTATGCTTTGGTGCCTAGTTAGGTTGTGAAAGTCGGTCAAAACTTCTAACCTATCTTCCTACAAGTGTCACAGAATCACAGAATCACCAAGTTGGAAAATACCCATCGGATCATCGAGTCCAACCCACTTTATTCCAATAATATAAAACCTGCATTTACAATACATTTTGCTGTTCTTCATAACAGTAGATGTTTTAAATCCCAAATAAAATTTCTTCCATCTTACTTCTTCTACCCCTGACAAAATGTGTTGACAATTTACATTTTAAGAGTCTAATTTCCTCTTGTCTGATACAGGAATGATTTTGTGCCATCAGAAGACACAAAAATTCAAATAGCTATTCCACTGTGAGTTAAATATAATTTTAGAGCAGGCATTTCTCATGAAGTGCTTTAAAACACATAAACAAATACAATATTTCATGTAAAAGACAGAAGAATTGAGTGATCATTATATAAATTGCTCTAACACCACATAGAGCCAAGAAATATTATTTTACCTTGTGTCTCTACTGAAAAGTCTATGGATTATTGCACATCCCAAAATGAGGGAGGTACACAACAGACCTTTTATTTTGTTCTCCCACCATAGCAACAACTCTGTTGCAGTACTTGTTTTGTCCTACCGAAGGCAAAATCCACTCCTTGTAGTCACTGGAACCACAAGTTACTGTAAAAGACAGATTCTACCTATAAGAGTGTGGCTTCCCTTTGTGAGTAATTGTTACCCAGTGATTCCAGACAAAAGAGAAAACTTTTCTTGATATTCTCATGAACAAGAATATTCACAGAAAATAGTTCATTCCTAAATCACTGGCTCAAAAATATCATACATTTTAAAGTATGTCAGATATGACTGAAAATAAACATTACATCTCTAATTATCTTCCATTAAAAACTTACCTTGCTTGACAACTAAGTAGCAACATCTCCCTGTTATTCATTAAAACTTGTAGCAGGACCAGAAAGGCTTTTGCTCGAATAAAAGTTGAAGGGCTTTCAAATAAACGAATAATTGTAGTCACAAAACCCTTGGTGGAAATAAACACAAATACATTAATATTATTTTATAGAAAAAGGTTATTTGCACTGTATTTTAACACTGTATATATTTAACATCTGCTCACTGCCAAGTAAATCCTGTGCAAAGTTGCTTTGTACCTCTTCTCAAAAGCTGCAACAAGTAAACACTGTGTAATGTACTATATCCAAAATAGCACAAAATTAACTACAAAATGATACAATTTATGTTCTTAAATGCCTTACCTTAAGGATACATACAGGCTATTTTAATATATTATTTTAAAATAAGACTGGAGGATTTTCAGAATACATAAATAATTCAGCAGAAATATGGTTAAATGTTTACCACTCAATTCCCATACGCGCAGGACAACTGAAAACAACTTTGGGATACAATCATGTCTACATCAGACCCTAAATTGTAGAACAGATGCTGCAAAGGTATGGCAAAACTGTTTCTACCTCCTCTGATTGTACTTCTATAAATTTATTTTATTTTAGGTTTGTGAAGTGAAGAACACCTTCTCAAGGTACAGCGCAAATTAAGACTTGGAAAGAAAGATAAACCACAAGCACTTGGGAACCATGACTTTTCAAAGCTATGGACTCCAATCCTCTGCTCCATTCCTATGATAAAGTCAATGTAAAAGTTACAAGATCCTTGCCAACTCTTTCCTTCCTATAAATACAAATGAAAGAATAAAGAGTTTAACAAGGGTAGTGAGAAATTAAGAATAACCACAAAATACTTCCTTTCAAAGGTTTAACAATGGTTAACTGACTGCATTCTGAAAAGGATTTTCTTGGAATTTCTTGGACTCATGGAAAGCATTTTCTTCCCTAGTTTCTGGAATGTGTCCTGACATATAGAAGGATATGCGATTCATGCGTACTGCCTCAGCTTCCCAGGCAATAAACCTGAGAATCAGTGGAAAGAAAAAAGTGAACAGAATTAGATATTATGAGTTGTAAAAAGCATAAGATAAGGATTATTTATGTGCTGTCCAACAACATGTTTGCAATGACAATGACATGGTATATCCTTCTACCTCTGAGGAACAAAAAATATCTGCTATTCATCTGCGCTCTTCTCCTATGAAGTCAAACTCGGCTATTTGCTGGTTAAAAAAAAAAAAGTTCAAAGATTGCCTTGCTGACAGCAGCAATGTTATTTTGGGATCAGCTCTTGGTCATAATGTGTTGTTCTGAAGACAGAAACCCTACTTCAACTGTCTTAAAAAAAAAGAAAAACAATAAAAAATATTAAAAAGTCAGATCTAAAAACTGAGCCACAATTTACAAAGTGAGCCAATTGACCCTAACCAAGAATTAAACCAAGCACAAATGCCTCATCAATGGAAACTACTTTCAAACATTTGACCTGTATTTCATATGGAATGACAGTACAGAATAAAGAGGTTCAGAGTGTGTGCCTGCATGTTGTGTACAAGGTTTAAAATCCTAATGTAATGCATAGTTAGCAAAGCAAGTGTTATATTATTCAAACTCCATCTTTTGCTGACAGAATAACTGAAAAGCAACACTAAATGTAAATTACTAGAGACAGTCTTCACTACAATTCACTATGCCTCTTTACAGCAACAGGAGAAAGAACAGGAGATGGTGGGCAAAGCATCAGGTTTTATTCTGATACCATCTTAGCAGTGTTTTTAAAAGTAGTCAGCATAAATATTCACTACAGAAATTCTAGAAAAATAAACCTATTAATTATTTGAGATTTTTTTTCTAATTTGTAATACTTCATAAACAGAAGAGTTTCCCAATCTTGTGGTTAATAAGCACAAGCTGTGTCAAGTTTACTGCTTTAAACACTTCATCAGCTTTTGGAACATGACTTGGAGCTTCTCCAATATGAACCTGCAGCAGTAACATTGTTAAATTATTGTTAAAATTGTTAAAACCTACTAAAAGCAAAAGTAGAAATTTTAATAAAGTGAGGGTTTGGGGATTTTTTGTGAAATTACTCAAAAACAATGAGAACAAGTATTTACATTAAGAAACCCCCTAAAGACTCAGACATAGCAAGAGAGGATGTATAACACAACACTGCCTGCTAACAAAAAGACTTGATAAACCAGGTACCTGAACTCCATGACAAAGACACTTGAACCTACAAGCCAAAGCATATCTATTTTCATTTCACACTCTGGATAGTAAAAATATTTCATGTTACATGTGGCATTTACCATAGGTTAAGGCAACATTGTGAATTAAAATCAGTTAAATCAGTTCTAATAATCTGGCTTAGTAAATACGACATTTCGTAATTTGCTTTTTTGGCTGGTTTGAGGACTGCAAAACAGTGTGTCCAAAGAAAATCTGAAGGAAGTTTTTGCTGACCTGCAGAACAAAATGTATCAGAAAAGCCCAAAACTGCTGAAATACCATCTAATACATAAATTATTAATTGTTTCACTGTTATGTTGTTGTTCTTCCCTTCCCTGCAACTATTTGATGTATCCATGGAGACTCTGCAGGCTAAGGACACTCTTTTCATTGCAAGTGAGCGCACTGTTGACTGCAAGATCATGGTTTTATATTGGATACCCTTAGCATATATTGCAAAGCAAGTTCAAAGCAAATCACCAAAAGCAAAGATGTTTTTCAAATTGGCTACATGGGGGAAAGTTATACCACTATTTTCACTATACAAAAACTAAAGTTGCAACAAGAATCTATTGTTGTATATTTCCAAATTCCCTTTCTATGTTTGCAAATGCCTCTGTAATATTGTAAGTTAAGAGTTACAAAGATTTTGTTTAATATATTAAAAACATTGTATTAATTCCTAGTGATATTGACAAAACCATTGACATCAGAGGTAGCTTCTTGTACGTATACAGTTAAAAGACAAAGAATTGAAAAATGTAACTTAAATATAAGCTTAATGTTTATAATGTAATTATAGAGCTTTTTTCAATGCCATAATTGGACGTGACTGAGACAAAAAGAAACTATGGCCAATGATGCAGGGAAGTGAAGAAACAAGATATGGAACAAGATATGCTGAAGCATCTGAATAATTTCACTACTTAGTACTTGAGAAAAAAGTGAGTAAAAAAACCTCCAACACCATTATCTGACCTCTGAAAAAACCTAATTGTGTTTAAAAAGCTATATGACTGGTTTTCACTCATTCAAAGGTGAACCCTGACAGCCAGAAGAAAATAATTAATCAGTAATATTTGGTTTTATTCTGTTTTTTTCCCCTCTACTGCTGTAGTGTGTTGAAGATCTTCAAGTTCTTCTGCACTTTAAAAACATAATTTCAGCTTTTATTTGTTTTCCAGACAAGAAACTAAAATGGAAAGTCTCTGTATTAGAGAGGAAAAAAAGCTACTGACTTTCTCTGAAGATTTATACTAGTGTACATGACCACAGAACTGCATTGCTCCTTTGTCTTCTGGCTTTTACTTTGTAACTGGTTTTATCACTGTTCTTGAAGGGAGTAAAAAAACAACGGTAGCCTTAAGTCTAGCAAGCTAAAATAGCTTCCAGATAACATATACAAAGCTAAATTATTGTCATCTCAAATGTATGTCTTTAAGCAACTTTTAATATGTTGGGTTTCAGCTGTTTTAATAAGATAGTCACAACCTTGTCACTGCCTTCTCTATAACATTGAGGTCCTTCTGCCTCTTAAGCTACAGAAATCTACAGAAGGCAGAACACTTTGTAGGCAAGTGCTATCTACTTGTTTTTTTCTTCTTCCTTCTCTCATGAAGTTGACTTGTGTATTATGCTCACAAAATATTGAAAACTGCATGGATTATTAAATTCAGTTTTCAGCAATAAAATATTATTCCTCCATGTATTGTGACACTACCTGGCGGCTGAACTCAGGAGAAGGTTTATATTTTTAGATTTTATTCAAGACAAAAAGAAATTTAGATTCTGCTTCCCAAATCCTACAGTATAATTTCAGCAAGACAGACAGTCTGTGATATATAGATCTACCTGAGCTATAAGACAAATAGTTACCAAGTGTGGGCACAAGCAGTAGAACTAGACCCTCTTTATCAGTTTTTAAAGTACAATCTTTGTTTCATTTACAGCTTTAGGTACTATTCCCACTTCTACTATTAGATTGCTATATGCTCTTAAAAGAATTTATTTGTCTATATTTCAATTTTCTAATCTGCAAAATTGCAACACTTGTTCTCAAAACTCCAGGACAATTCACTAATGATTAAGCAGCAATTTTAAGCCTACAAAGTTTCAGCCATTGCTCCACTGTATGCCAATGAAATGTGTTTCATTTATCTATAACTAGTCGGAGAATTTGAGTTTAATATTTTCACAGTATCAAAAATGTGATTAAAATAGTTCACAAGAACTGTAGTATCAGAAGGGGAGTAATTTTTGCAAAGTCAGTCCTCTATAAACAACAAAATCTTCACAGAAAACACCACAATGTAGCCATATGTTTGCTGCACACTGCATTCTTTTGCTGCATGTTTAAGTGAACTTTTTTTTAACATACTTCTCTGACTGTACCACCAACT
Organism: Piaya cayana; assembly: GCA_013389865.1. NCBI lineage: Eukaryota > Metazoa > Chordata > Aves > Cuculiformes > Coccyzidae > Piaya > Piaya cayana. The sequence goes on from WAAB01015551.1 coordinate 22,388, forward strand.
CCCAGTAAAGTGCACTATCAGACACTGCAACATTATGAACAATTTGCCACCTGTTAGTCTGTTGTAGTAGAACCCATGGAAAGCTTAAAGCCAGCTTACAAGTATTTAGAGAAAAACATTGACAGCTCTGACAAGGCCCAGAAATAACTTTTAGGAAGAGAATTAGTGACTTCAGGCTGCAAGAAGAGATGAGTGAAAACCAACTGATTATTTTTTAATTTAAACATTGTTGTTAAATAGATGTGCATTAAAAACCCAAATTAATCTGTCACAGCTAAAGAGAAGCCAGGTTGGATGGGACATTGGGCAGCCTGATGCAGTGGAACATGTCCCTGCCCATGGCAGTGGCGTTGGAACTGGATTATCTTTAAGGTCCCTTCTAACCCAAACTATTCTATGACTCCAGAGCCTAATAGATTGTTATAGTCAAGATGACTGTCAGGTTACAGCATACATCACAACCAACTATCTGATGAAAACACAAGCTACAGTTCCTATTTTCTTTGTGACTCTTCCAGGCAGAAGGGGATTACTTTTGCTTATGAACTGTAAAAAAAATGCTGTTTCTCTAAACACAGAATAATTTGGTGATCACTACAGAAAGCTTTTAATCATCTCTTTCAAAAATTATATTAGGCATAAATCAGAACCAGTAGTTTTATTTGGTGACACTAAAATGAAAACCCTAAGTTATTAAAATGCTAATTTCTGCAAGACATTTCCATTACAAATTGGCCTAAAGTCCTTTAAGAAAAGCATAAAGTACAGCTTTAGAGTCAATCAGGATACTCAGACATTTAAAAGAGAAAATTATAAGAGAGCTATGTCAAATAGATGTCCTCATGCATTCCTTTTTTTTTCCTTAGGGCCATGTTTATCAGTTACGATCAGGATAGTGCTTTCTGAAATGATCAAATTCTAGCTACACTAGCAATGTATATGCCCGTTACTACCAGCTCTTGAAGACCTGTAAGAAAGGAAAACTACACACTTTGTTATTTATGTTTTAAGCAAATAAAAACATATTCCTCATTTCCTGCTATTCAGATACAAAAGTGTCACAGAATTAAGCATTTTGAAAATGCAAACACTAACAGTGTCAATGTTAAATTTCCATTAGTGAAATTCCGTGCCAGTAAATAATATTAATTTGAAATCAAACCTTTTCTTGAACCAGCCTCTGTAGATGAATCCCACATGACATCATTGCTGAAAACATGGTGAGCATGTACTGCTGAAGTTTGCTTATTCCATTTGCCAAGGAATTTAGTACAGCTGTCAATCCTGCTTTTTCAATGACACTCTGGAAAGCACTGGGTGAGTAACGAGTAATTCTGCATAAAGCCTACAAAGGAGAAAAACAAAATTGTTATTTCATGGGAATATTATTTCAAGAGAAACAAGGAGAATAAAAATAGGTTGTTATTTTTCTGATAGTTTAGGAATATAAAGGACTTATACAGTTTCATTCATAAGACAAATGTTAGAGGAAAAGGCTACTTATTTTTAGAGACCTGGAATTCTTCTAAATGCGTCACTATACGCTGCATTCAGCTGAAACTGAAATATTTGGTGCACCAACATCAATATCAAACAGAGTCATATTACCCTTTCCCTCTAGAGAACAATAATGATGGAGCACACGTGCTTGAGTCTTTATCAGTACAGAATAAGGTAGCATCAGGTAACACTATACTAGAAAGTAGAACAGGCTGCAGAAAATAAACAGACTGCATACACCACAGAAATTCTGGTCACTCATAACGGCGGACATCTTTCTTTTCTCTCTCTCTGCTCATGGACCATAATTTGATATGCAGGAGTTCACCATCTAAAGTCAACCTCTAGATCTAGATACTTTGGATCTAGATATTTGTTAAAGAACACTGTTAAGTATAGTAAACATGCAAACTACTCTCCAAATGGTTGATTTATAAATATCAGTGATTAAAACAGCTCAAACAGAATATGGAGAGTGAACTGAGCATAGATCTGTTCAGTGTATACTAGCTTAGGTATTTCATAACAAACTTTACCAAATTAGTTTCAGAGTGGATTCATCTCAGAGTCAACACAGCTTTTTCTTTTGATAGCTCTGGAAGTGCAACCTTCAAAATACTGTAACTGCATTTGTTCTTTCCAAAGAAAATAAGAATTTAGACACTTAAAATTTCATTTCCTTCTGCTTTAATGTAGTCTTAGGATAGGAAAATTTACTATGTCCGTTGTTTGATTCACGTGTAAATCTGAATTGGTTTTAAGAGAAAACTTTCAAGGCTACTTTCTTCTGTGAAAAGCTGGCAATATAACAATTTCTATGTTCTTCTTTAGAAATTGCTGCTTACCTGGTACACATTCAACAGGGAAGTCTCATTTAAGAAAAACTGTAGTCTATTAAACCCATGGAATAGAATCATAGAATCACTAGGTTGGAAAGGACACACTGGATCATCAAGTCCAACCATTCCCATGAACCACTAAACCATGCCCCTCGGCACCTCATCATCAGAGAAAACCTTTCCATGTAAGAATCTCAGAAACTGCCCAGTTCACCAGTACTCTTGAAAAAAAAGGAAGGTATGACAATAAACCAAGAACTTATTATTTTTAAACAGTCATTTTATTGATGTTGTTCATCTACTCTGCTCCTGTTCCTCCCTGCCCTTTCTGGTCCAGGGATCATACCAACTACAGCATTTTATTTTCCTTCTCTCACCCACCTCTTTTGAAACAGACACTTAATCGCTGCTTCTTATAGTACAGCATGCTCTTATTTCCCCAAGGATACAATCCAGCCCTTCACCTCTAGTCTTACTTTTAAAAATGAGTGGGCAGGAGGTATGTGCATTCACTAAACATATCTTCTAGGGTTTTTTACCAGTGAACTTCTGGGAACAAGGGACAGACTGTGTCAAAGCAACATGGAGCTAACTTGGTGCGCTAACGTGGTGCACGCAGACTTGTTTCTGCCTTAGCTGTTTGCTACCAACCTTGCTAAACAAGGTTGAGTGTAACCACAGGCCACCAGATGACTTCCAGACAAATCTAGTAGAAGAGACATGACTGCTTTCTAGAATCATACTGCAGCTTTAGAGACAGCAGGAAAGCTCCAGCCCACAACAGCCAAAGGGTCACAGAGCACTCTGCTGTGTGGGTGAAACCAACTCTCCAGCAGAAAAGCAGAAGATTGTCTTCTACCTGCCATTAAATTCTAAGTATCCTAAATCACTTCAGCAGGTCCAGTATCTGGAGAGAACATGTAGAGACAGGTCAAAAGCTGGTGGAGAAGAAACTGGGAAGCAATGATGAGAACTAGTAAGAGTCCTCATACTTATAAGCTCATACCATCATCTCTCAGCAGCAGTTTTGGAACAGGAAATAATCATAGTTAAAGTAAAGCATTGGCAGAGTCTCTCCTGGAATTGGCTGCTTCTCTGTCCTTGTTTTCTGCACAGCCTTAACCAGCATCTTTTGTCCCAGTAGCTCCAACCCTAGCATCACGATCCTTATTGGTCCCTTATGTCTTGAGATATTCTATGATCACCTATGCCCTATCCAATGCCTTCAGGTCTCACATGCCACACAGCAGCTGAATAACAATTATCCTTTTAGGATGTGCTTTATGCCTCTCTTGAGTTTGAGAATAGATGCATTAATGTATTTATAATACCAAACTCTCTGAAAGAAACTATTCAGCACTAATTATTTAATGGGGGAAAAAAACAGCCAAACAAAAAACCAACAACAACAAAGACCCAAAAAACCAAATCTCCAAAAGATTGTGTTGTGGTTTCCCAAATTAATTTCTACTTAAGTGCCTTGTAATTTGTTACTCCTCCTCCATCAGAAAAAGCTTTCTCTTAAAAATTTAAATGTTTTTGTTTTGTTTTTTTTAATAAAAACCTTTCAGTATACTGGAAAGAAAACATTCTTCCTGCTGTTGAGCTTGTCAGAGTGTCACTGACATCTTACAGAACAATTTCTTCTCCAAGCTTAGCAAAATGATAAAAAAATATAGCTTTCCTACAGGCAAAATCTGTGATATTTACCTGAGGCATGCTGGACTCCAAAGAAGGCAAAAGTACTGAGACACAGTCCCTGTTCACCACCTCTGACAGGCAGGATAAGGTAAAGAGTCATTTCTTGACTCCAGAGAATGAAGACAGAGAATCTTCTTGATATGTTTTTAATATCAACTGCAATAATCACAAGTAAAATTCCACAGTGCCTCACTACTGATATATTTCACAGACAGCCTGCTAGCTGTAGGTAAAGATACGACATATACATTTCTTAACAGAAACGTATTTTTACATCTCAATACAGATGCCAATCAAGAATAAATACTTCAGGATACATTCAAACAAGGCAGGAATGACTGCATAATAATATATGATCTCAATTTATATGGTCATGCAGAATAAAAACATCTACATAGCTACAGAAACAATTTAATGAAAATAGAAATTGTACAGTACAATATGCTTGGAGAAAACATTAGTATTTTACTTTAAAAATTAGTATGTTAATGAAATCTCTATAAACTTCAGTTGGTAGATCTGCCTGTACTAGATTTCAATATTGATTGTTTCTTTCCTAAAGTTAATATTACATACTGGAACACATCCACAGTATCAGTACATAAACAGAATTATATCAGGCACTGAGTAATTTATTTTTTAAAAAAAAAGTTCCCTCTTTAGTTACTCTGGTGTTCCAGTGCAAAGCAGAAAAAGGATTAGAGTACCACCTTTAGAAGTTTTCTTGTCTATTTCACTTCTGGGATCTCAAAAGAGGCTTACTACAGAGAGCCACTAACATCAATTCTCTCCTCATAGTCACTAGAAACATCATCTACGGGCAGATTGCAAACCATAATGCTCTGAAAAAACTGAGCTCTGAGCCCATTGGTACGAACAGCCTTAGTGAGTCTGAACTGATGATCAGTGTATTCTTGAGAATCAGAAGTATAACTTCTGAATCTTAGCAGAAAAAAGCTCTTACCTACCTCAAGCATACTATACTGTCAAAGAAGAAACTGGCTTTTCAAGAGGGCAAAAGACCAAAAAGCCCATTGACATTTCTTCTAGTGATTTTAATTTGCTCGGTGTCAATATAGCTTGGACAAACTTTTTCTCTGAGATACACTGCTCACTGCAGCACACAAAACAGGTGTAACTGTCTAACTGGCCCCTGCAAGAAGAGTAGCTCTGGAAGTCTGATGTAGAAGTCAAGGGAATGCAAAACACTGAAGAAAAGTTCTCCAAGTTGATAGCAGAGAAACAGGAGGAAAACTTCAGAAAAAATTGAAAGAGATAAAGAACTATGATCTAGCAGTAAACAAATAACAACTGCCCAGTCCAATGATTGACAATACCTGAAAGAACAAGATACAAAACATCCCTCATGGCAAAAGTAGTGGTAAGAGAGAGGATCGAGTAGACTTGTTTAAATACTCTAAAACGTAATTCTAATCTCCAGCCTTTTACGATATATACAGTCATTGTATAAGCATATAACACACTGGTTGCATGAGTAAAGTCTTGAACAGAGACTTTCTGAAAAAGCAGCCTACCAGTCAGACTCACAGGCAGACTTAAGCTATAAATGCTCTGTATAAGGGTTTCTCATGTATGTTGCATTTTTAGAGGCTGACAGTCTTCTATACATAAAAGACTTCTAAGACTGTTATTACAAAAAAATCAGGGGCAAATGTTCCTATAACATGTATTTTACTAAATAAATCCACTGGTCTAAAAGGTCAACACATTTTCCCAGTATTTGAACAGTTTATTTCTCAGGTAAGACTCTCCCACAAATACACACTGAGAGAAATGTTTAATAAACACACGTATTTTTATAATTTATACATTTATTCTACCCCATCTCTTCAGTCACACTTCAGATATATTTTTAATTCTTTCTTTTTCATTACCCCAATGCTAGATGTGTCTAAGTGCATACTGCTGCAGCAGCAACAGTACCATTTTTCATTTGGAAGCCAACAAAGCTTTGGAAGCCTACCAGAGCCTGAGCTCTGGTAGGAAATGTGCATCCAGTTATCACACTTCATTTAAAATAAGTCAACTTATTGTTCAGTTGTGAAGTATTATCTGTATTGGTGGGTAAGGCTTTTGTTTCATTAACGAGAGATATAATTAAACTCACAGCCATGCTAAGTCACTTTCCATCCCACAAATCTTTTTGTTCCAAATCCATTTATCGCTCCATTTGTCTTATTCTCAGCCTACATTAACCTACAAATTCAGGGGAAAGATGAGGCCTAACAATTCTATAGAAAGTAATATGATGATTTCAAATATGTCTTATAAGCAAGTCTGTGATAAAAAGAATAAATGTTTCGTGTCAAACATCAAACAAAAAAAAAATTTCAAATTTTGCAAGACTTTAACTGATCTTTGAATAACTCAATTTTTCAAACATAAGTCATGATCACCAGCATAAGAAAATACATGTTCCAGAAAACAATGAATTACAAGGAATTCTCATAAGCCCAGGACTGCAATATGTACACTTTTCAATTTTTAAAAAAATGTAAATATAACTTATTGTAATCTGGAACATAAATATACATACAGAAAATGCACTCAAAACCATTTCAGTTTCAATTCAGAATGCTTTTCAAAATAACCCCCAAAACATTTCTATACCATGAAAGGAAATTCCTTACCGAAATAGCAGTTATCTTCAAAGAATCTACTGTAGAATGTGTGAAAAGATACCACAAGATGGGTCCAATTTCTCCTGTAACAAATCCTTGTGCATGGCACGAGAGAGTAGTGCAAACATTTTCAATGATCTTGGCTGCTAAATGGTTCACTACTCGATCTTCCTATAGGAAGGAGAAGAAAGAAAAACTTGTATGCAAATGTGTCTGATGTCTTCTTAAACTACTGCCTATGTTCATGTCTTATTCCAGGCGCATCATCTTACTGTGGTTTGATACTTCTCATAATCACACTTCTCATAGGAAATCTCAACTTGAGACAAAATTATGTTTACAGATTCTAATTCCCCCTGTTTTTTCTTCTACTGCAAAGACAATTTAATACAAGTATAATTTAATACAAAATTTTTCCACTCCAAATGATCACTTAAAACTAAATGTAATACCTAAAAAATGAAAAGGTTTTGTTATGTCAGAGTTTTACCATGATCTGTGATTTACAAAGGAATATCTGTGTATCAAAACTCATCACTACAGTAAGTTCTGAATAGCAAGATTATGAGATATACAGTTATATTAGGAAAAATAAAATTAATTACATTAAACACTTTATTGAGAAGAGCCAACAGCTCCCTGGGATAAACAAAAAGCCTTCTTGCAGGTCAAATTATTCCATAACTCCCTTTTCTTCTGAACCAGACAATCCTGATCAATGTTTTCGATAAAGCACTGGGTCACATGTATTATACCAATTCCTAAATTTCTCTAAGGGATTTTGAATCCTTCAAATTTTCAATACTAATCAAACCATTTTATCTGGAAAAATCATTTCTTTAAAGCTATTGCATAGGTCATTTTAATAGCTGCATAAGACTAGTCACACTAAAATGTTTCCATGGAACAAAAAGCATCATGCCATAACCACCACAAGCCATCAGCATATCATGAACATCATATAGCAGCAATTCTTTCTCAAGAAAGCTGTTACTGACTGCAATGGAATCTTAACTGAATACAGATCACTTCAAAACAGTGTCTCCACTCTCCTCCTTTTCACCTCCTTGCTTTAGTATCTCTCTCTCTCTCTCTCTCTTTCTTTAACTCTGCTTTCACTTAAAAGCATAGTCTTTACCTTAACAAAACTGGAAGATTCATCGCCAGTGGTTTTTTGGGTGTGCATTGTCTTATCTCAAGCTTACCTATAAATAAGTGAAGTCTTTCAGCAATGCCTCAGACAGCAGTTTTGAGTCCAACAAGAGTGAATTTTAATGTAAGGACAACCATAGCCTCGTAGCTTGGCTTCACAAATAATCCATCATAGTATCTAATTGATTTATTTCTTAAACTAATCCTCACATTATCCTACTAACCTTCCGATTCCTTCAAATTATCTTCAAAATCACAACCAGCAACACCATGAGTGATGATAATGAAACCTTTCAGAAAGCAGAAGAAAAGCCTTCCAGAAGCAGAGAACTTATGCTTCATTAAAAATACATTCAATATCCATTCTTCCTTCTACTAACTTAGCTTTGCTAAAATATAGAAACTGATGTAGAAATATTTGAAAATTCCAGTACAATGCTGTTTTTAAAAAAGCTGTATTAATCATCTTCATGATAATCCTTCCTGTTCCTCCCAAAACATACAGCTTTACTGAAAATACTTAAAGGACATCTAAACCACTCTTTCATAAAATCCCACTGGTGTGCAAAAAAAGAAATTGAAGTGGTATTGTGTGTAACAGACTTATAGTATAGTAAACTGACACCTAAAGAAAAAATGAAAGTGAGAATACATGTGATTCAGACTATCACTTTTATAGTAAAGGCTGTCACATACTTCCGAGAAAAGAGCTATGATTTTCTTCTCTCCCTCAAGTTCTCCCTTCTCCTCCAAATTTACTGTAAAGGAACTGCTCTGGGTAAGAATATACATTATAAATTAAACTGTCTTATATGATATATTGGCAGTTTCAAAGTTATCTTTTATTATTGAAATTCCTTATGAGTTCAGAACCAAACCCCTCAGACTTATATCATGCTCTCTCAGGAACAAAGACATCCATATGAAAGGGGGAAATGAGTACTATATAGCTTATTGGCAAGCTCTAATTTATTAAAAATTTTGTTTACAGAGCACCTTGCATATCCAAGAGATGGAAAATTATCCTTTGTAATCTTGTTTACTATTTCTGACTCAAATATACTCTCTCGGTGCCATGTTTTGAAAGAAGAGGATTAAGAACATAGTAAAAGCCATATACAGCTAATTAGCTATGGCTGTATATATTATCCATGAAAGTGTATTGTCTATTTTGCAGGTTCTATGAAGTTATGTCTAAAGAACATGTGTATTTTATATTTACATGCCATTTGTAAGCAGGAATGGACAGCACCTAAAAGCATTTTCAATGGTTCCTCTCTGCTTTCACACAGAAGAACTGGAAGGAGACTTGCAGACTTTGTGACTCTGTTGTCTAACTTCATTGAAGGACTTTGTCAAAGTAATATAATGCAGACCAAATCAGACAATAAAAATTCTGAGACATCAAAAAGTAGTTTGGATATAGGAAAGATTATTACTTCTAAGACAACTATCAGAAAACAAAATTTAAACGGAGGATCTGAAGGAAGGGAGGGGCAAACATAAGGGAGAAAACAGTGGAAGCAGAAAGGTGAAAGGATCAACTGGAACATAGCCGTGAACAGGGGCAAAGAACAGGGAAGCAGAAACTAAAGCTGAGATTTCACAGCTAAGATTAGGTTGAACATAAAATGTAATAATGAAAAGCAAAAAAAAATGCAGAGTCAATGAAGAGATTCAGATAAGAGAGAGGATGAAACATCAGAGGTGACGTAGAGAAGAGTAACTTCAGCAAAAGAGTTTTGAATAAACTAAATAAAATGGATAAAAGGAAAAAGGGTAGCCACATTAGCATTAGGTACGTAGCATTAAATAAGAATATCCTTTCTGAAACAGGAACTTGCGATGACTGCACAACACGAACTGTCAGGACTAAGCACTTTAGCTATATTACAGACTGTGCAAAAATATTTAAAAGGTGAATGTAGATGCCTGGAAGAGGCATTGTATATTACTGTTGGAAACAGTTATTGGAAAAGATTAGCAAATAAATACTGAAGTATTTACTACACGGGTTCTGACAAACTGAAACATTCCACCACTACTGAACATGTCACATTTGGCTTATCTTTTACTTATTTATAAGTGGATCAATTTCCTTATTTTGACACATCATTGAACATGTCTGTTCTTCACCCAAGTCGAAATTCAACTTCTGTCTTAAGTAAGTTAATAACATTGAAGCGCAGGAAATTTGAACTTGTGATCTTCTACAGATAAATCACTTTCTCAATCTTAGTTCTACAATCCTAAAACTCCTTCACCTTTACATATGCTTTTTGTCACTGATAGATTCTCAGGTAGAGAAGGTATGTGGAATTGACACTACTTGCATTTTCTGAACATTTTGTTCTTTTACAGGTGAATAAAAGGGACACACACACATTTCAAACTCCTTCCTGCTCTATTGTTCTGTTTCAGAGGGCAATTCTGCTCCAATAATAACAAATCTTATAAAATTCCAGAGATCCAAGTAAGCATCAGAACAGTTCATAATGAAACTGAAGAACAGTAAATTTACCTTACAAAAGTCAAAGCTATATAAACGATAGTACTGAATGAAATAAATGTTTTATTTTCTTGGATTCTTATTTAATACATCAAATAAATTCCTAACTGTCAATATAAACTACAAGTAAGTACCTGTAATGCATATATTTACCACACTGGTAATTCAGAATTTATTACAAAAAGTTACCTTTCCATTCTCATAAAAACTGAGATCATATACAAATATTCACTCTAGAAAATATACTGACATAAAATTGAAATAAATTTATTTTAATTGTTCTTGTTTATTGCTTCTTTAAATTTAATTATAATTTCTTAATTATTAATGTAAGAAAGCAAAGCTTATGAACATGTAATAAATTGTTGGGCCAGCGAAATATATTGAATAAATAACAGATTACAGGCTACAAAATGTAAAATAAAGAAATACAGCAGCTAAGATCTTAAGCTGCAGTCAATGAACATTAAGCACAGTGAAGGCAAATTTAGATTATATGTTCAGGATTTTCACATCCAGTGCTTTACTACTGAAGCAATAAAAACTAAAATAAGACTGTGTAAATTTAAGTCAGACCTTAAAAAAATTTACATTGTTCATTTTAACACTATTATCTCCTATTTTGCAGTAGAATGGAGGGGAGGAAGCACAATTGACACAAACGCCTATCACACCTGCATATCAGACACAAAATATTGTGAGCCACAAGTCAGACAAAGTAACTCTGTGCCTGCTACCAAAGCAATGCAAAGTTGACTCAAGAAACCTCCCGAAATCTGCATGTTAAAGCCGGTGTATTAGGTTAGCAGAAAAGAGCACTCATTTGAAAACTGGACAGGTTTGAAAAGGAACAAGAAGTGTTTTCATTGGTACATCAGTGACAAAAATAAGGAAAATTAGGTTCACTGCTGAATGAGGTGGGGCCAAAGGACATAGAAAAGGCCCAGGTATTCAGTGCCTTCTCTGCCTCAAACTTCACTGCCCTCAGACCTTCCATGTCCATGTCCCAAACAGCAAAAAATAGGGGAGTGAAGTATACCTACAGGACAGGAAGAGAGAGGCAGGGGACTCTTAAGAAAACTGGACATGTGTAAGTCTATTGAACCAGAAATGCTGTAAGCAAAAGTGCTAAGGAAGTTAGTCAACATCATTGTGAGGGAGCACACATCTTCAAATGTTTGTGCTGATCAGGAGATATCCTGCTGACAGTAGGGTGGGAAGCAAATGGCAGGCCCACCTTCCAAAGGACAAGAAGAGAAATCCCCAACTTTATCCTTGGAAAAATTACAGAGCAAGTTGTCCTGGAACCTAATTGCAGGTACATGAAAGGCTAGAAGACTGCTAAGAGTTGGAACAGATTTATCAAGACTGAAACACACTTGAACAACATGAAAAGCTTTGCTTGGCTCAGTGGACTAATAGAGCGCAGTGGGCTGAATTTACTTAAGCTTTAACAAGGCTCTCCAGATGGTTTACTATACCTAAGCAAAAGGCAAAGACCTGGATTTAAGTGGACCACAAAGTATGTAAGAAGCCGATTAGATCACTTGACTCAAAGGGTTGAGATCAGCAGTATGAAGTTCAGTTCTAGCAGTGGATGCTGCTCCCACCACCAATTTGGCGTTATCCAACTGGAGAATACAATCCTGTTGGCCACTCTAGTTGTTACTGAAGAAATTAAGTAGTATTGTTCTCTGTGGGACAATGCTAGTTATTGGCTGCCAGGTGGACTTAGCATCAATGATCACTTGAGTGAATTTTCCTGCCCAGCTTATCTTCCATTTATCCAGTCTGTACTTTGCATATTTGGTGACAAGGGGAGTATTGAAGAGTATGTCAAAGGCCTTCCAAAAGTAAAGGCATCAACAACATCCACAGCCCTCGTCCACAATGCCAGTTCTGTTCCCATGATAGAAAGGAAATAGGCTGAGCAGAGGGCTGGAGCATACAATGTACATGGAAAGGTTGAGAGTACTGTTCAGCATTGAGAAAAGAAGGTTCACTAAAGGTCTTATGCCATATACAGCTACCTGATGAAAGGATAAAGAGAAGCTGGAAACAGATGTTCTCAGAGGTGCATGGCCATAAGAGGACAGGCAATAGCCACACATTGTTACATAGGTAACTCCAATCACATACAAGTAAAAACATTTTTACTATGAGGGTGGTCCAGGAATTTCCCGGAGAGGTTATAGGACTGCAATTCTTAGAGACATTCAAGAGTCAAATAGACATGTCTCTGAGCTATCTGGTCTATTTACACTTTCTTTGAGCAAGAGGCTGAATTTGATGACCTTCAGAGGTCCATTCCATCCTAAAGTATTCTATCTGTGATTCTGTGATAGCCTTACAGCTTCAAACAGGTTTAAAAAAAAGTCTAAGATACTTAGTTGTAAGTCAGTTTGGTGACACCACACAAATGTTTTCATAAAAATTCCTTAAGTAAAATTTTTGTGTAACTTTCAGCGCTGAAGATTGTGAGGTCTACTTTTTTTACTAAATAATGTGAAAGACCAAAGAGACAGACATACTATCATCCTGTAGGCACCTATTTCAGTAGTCCTACTTGCATATGTTTTGAAATAAATACACAAAAGGGACAACATAAATTGAATTGAGTACTTTAATATCCTTTTCTCCCAGTTTTTCCATCTTGTTCATTCTTCCTGCACTTCTGCATCTAAAACATCTGGCACAGAAAAATTTATATCTGAATATTCTTTCCTTAAAAAAAAAAATCCCTTGCAAACAGATGTTTAACAGTAATATGATTTTAACTATCTAGTTTTAGAAACTGCAACACCATTTTCCAAGAAAGATGGATGGGTTCTAAATTTCTGGAGGATAAGAGAGGATGGCTACAAGAGTTGAAGAAAAAAGTAGTAAAAAAATTGTAGAAGTTAATAATAGCAGGTGATAAGTTTTTCCCTCCATTTCCATATGTTGTGAAGAAGTTTACATATTTATGGCTATTTTTCATTCTTCAAGTGGTGCTGTTCTGGAAAGCTGAGGTGGCTACAACTGAGACAGAGCAATTTATATTAGCATATTTGCACTGTATTCACACAAACAAGTATGAATACTTAAACTTCATTACAAACATTGAGCATCCTCACAGAGGGTGTAGAAATGTGCTTGGTTAGCTTAGACATAACTTTAAGTTTAAACTTAGTTATTTAATCTAGTTATAATCTATCGCTTGGGAAATACACTACTGTTTTGCATTATTTTTTCAAGAAAAATATATCAAGATGAATTATTAAGAAAATTTTGACCTGTTGCAGGACTAGGAAGCAATTTTATTCTATATGAATAAATGAATGTTTTATGGATGCCTTGACTTAGTTTCTCTACACTGAATATTCAGAAACAGCAAGTCTCCCATTTACTAAATTGATAATTAAATAGCTTTGCTGGTGTGCCTTAGAACAAAATGTCTTTATTAGCTGGCAACAGTCCACGATACACACACCATTGTGTGTTCTTGATCACATGAAGGTTTGAAGATGTTTAAATGCATCTATGCTCTTCGTGTATTAATCACAATCTGTAGGCACTGAAGATCTCAAAAAAAAAAAAAAAAAAAANAAAAAAAAAAAAAAAAGAAGGGAAAAAAAAAAGGCATTTCTCTCACTTTCTCCCCTCCAGCAAACTCCGACATGATTTCTGCCTTGAGCTTTACCTTGGGCAAAAATGAAGTCAAGCAGTCTCCTATAAACAGTAAAGCCAAGCCTCTACTTAATTCTTTGTGATTTTACAAATTGGAACCATATGCATGTTTTTTCCCTGCTTCTAACACAGTTTATTTGTCATCAATAAAAATGAAGACTACAGTATAGTAGATGTATGAGATTAAAACTAATTACTACTTCTTGGCCACTAAAGAATGTTAAGAACTCAGTAGGATAACAACGCAGTTTTCAAAAACTGCACAACAGTCACTTCAAAATAGAGAGTAAATCTTGCTCAAACTACACTGTATGAAAATCAAATTGAAAGAGGACAGTACAAACTGTTGGAATATTTCTCAAAATAAAGCCATAATATTAATAACTTTCATGTTTATTAACAGTAACTTATGTTTACCATCCTATTAAAAAAAACAACCAAGGAGCAAAACATTAAAGTTTAATACACAGAGAACAATATTGATTTTTTGCATTAATCTCCTGTTTAGGTGATAGACTTATCATGATTATTTAAATTTAAGAGCAATACTTGGTTGACAAGGTACTGCAAGTGCTGCGGGCTATAATCCTCACACAATGCCTGAAGGGTTATTACAGTGAAGAAATTCTACTGAGGACAATGAAAGAGCCTTACCCCTTCCCGAAGACACCTCATTAGCACAGTGTAAGCAGCTGATGGAACAACCCAGCATTCTCTAGGGTGCTCCCTTTTTTTCCCCTGAAATTAAGTCAGTGGCACAAACGATTAAATTTAAAAAAAAAATCACAATTATCTCACTGACATAAAAAGCAGGTAACAGATATTTAGTAATGTTTATATTATACAGGTTTTCAAATTAACATATGCTAGAACATGTATTGAATTCTAGGGCAGTATTACTATTTAATGTTACTTCATGTGCAGCACAGAAATTGATATTTTATTGCCTCATTTATATAGTCTCCAAAATCCATAACAGAATATGTGCTAACATGTCACACAGCACCTAGCTAGCTGAACTTGGAAGTTTGGTAATTTATGATTTACCAAATGTTCACATGAAAAAAAGAAATACCCTTTATCAATATTTAATACTAATATTTTGGCTGGACCTAGGATAACTTAGCAAAATCCCAGAAGAAACAAATAAAAAAATAAAATCATCTATGACACAAAAAAATACAGTTTTAAAGACAAATATTTAGCTGTTTGATAAAACAATCAAACAGACTGAACAGCAAAACAGAAGAAAACAAGGAAAAAAAGAAAACCAGTAATATTTTGCATAACATTCTTATAAATCAAATGCAGTTAGGGCTTTTCTTTTTAAACTAGTCAAGGAATAAAGTTTTGCTATTTAATGAGATAAAATGGGAATAAGCATTCTTATTTCACCTTGCTGTACTAGTATTGACTTAGTGCGTGATCTTGGCAAGATCATTTAATACTACTGCCCTGGAGTTTAATGCGCAATAAAATGCCTGTGACACTACAGTGTTCTGAGATTCAGTAGGTACAGTATGGAGAATAAAGGGGTTTTCTTCCAGATTTTTTTTAAATATTAGTGTCTCCAAGCATATAAATCACACTAATAGTTTGCAAGTTCTACCAAGACACAGTGCCTTGGGTTCATAAGTTCAGAGTGATTCCAAGTATTTCTTCCCATTCTCTAATAATTTCTTAGTTACAACTCAAATCAACATAACCTGTTTACTACAGAACCCCCTGAAATATGATATTGTCATCATTTAAATAAAGGTTATTATGAATTTCACAATGCTTGAAGCATAAATACATACAGGTTCAAAAAATCTGTCAGTTCAAACTTTCAGGAAAATGCCTCACCTTTTAGGGTCAATGCAATAATTTTGCTGTTACAGAGACCATGTAAACAGATCTGTTTCAATCACTAAAGCTTAATTCCAAAATAAAAATCAAGCAGTGCAAAGTAACCTACCAAACATAATTTTCAAGCTGCAGTTCTAAGTTTATTTGCTTTTATCAGCAGTTAAAAATTATATAGTTTGCAATCTGTCTGATGATGCTAAGTACAGGTTTCTTCCCCGAGGAAAACTGAGCAATACTAAAACATATAAAAATTAACTACGACTGTGTATGCATTTTCCACAGCATAATTTCTCAGTTTTAGAAAAGTTCTGCAACTCTGTGTGTTTGGTAGATACTTTGGCAGTTGTCTAACCAGTAAAGGACAACACTTGCTGCCCTACAGAAAACAAGGCAACCATTTCATCTTGTGGAACAAGCAAAGGAGATAGAGGATCAGGACAATAAAACATGGAAGTTCAGCACAAAGTCATAACTACAATTCCATTTGGTGTTTTCATTTCTTTATTGAGAGACCTCACAGACCAATAACTAAGACGATAGCATTCAGAGCAATTAGATGACACATTTAATACAAGGGCTTCAGAGAAGCTAGGCCTAGGCTTTTTCTATTTGAAGTCACTGATTCTAATAAATAAATAAAGTATTTTACTCTTTGAATAAAGGAAAAGAAAAGTGAGGGTTTAGAGCAGCTGTCATCTTCAATACCTACAATTAATAGTACTTTTTCTATAAATAACCTCTATTTGTTTTTAATGTAAATCCATTGTTTCTATGAAGGTTTATATCAGTTTTAGTCGGGAATCACCAAAAATTCCATTTGAAATCAGTTAGGATCATTCCATTACCTTTTCCACAGCATAGCGAATCCAACTGTGCTGGGGTAAGATCTAATATCAACTAGACATATTAATTTATTGATATCTTAAGCTGTACTGGTATATCCTATTTAATCATAGTCTCTAGGTAAGATGTTCTAACACTTAAACCTGCCACTTGAAGGCCATCAGTCATTACGGTGATTGATTACATTGTTTTATGAAGCTAAAACTCTATAATTGAATCATGGAATTTAATTTATCTCAGATGATATGAATGATTTACTAACATGTTGCTTAAAGGAGAAAAAGTAGCACAGAACATATAAAGCCAATGAACTGTTGAAGATATAAATTATAAAGTAATTTGCTTTTTTTGCCTATTTTGGAGCAAGAAGTTTTTTTCACATTTGTTAAATTTGTAAGGATCACTTGATAGTCTTACCTTACTGGCTATGAGGTAAAGAAGCTCCCCAAGTGCTGGTAAAAGGCACTGTTTCAATTTGCTATTTCTGAAGTTCTCTCTGATGAGTTCAGTTAAAAGTATAATTGCCTAAAATAAAAAAATAAATCCTAGAGCAACATGTATAATCTTTTCTCAAGCAAAATGTACAGTTAGAGGTAGCAAGCTTTATCTGAAATGCTGTCTTATTGATATACTCTTCACTTAGGCTAAAGAGACATTTGCAAAGCATTTAGTAAGCATAGGAAGACAAGAAAAAAATATAATTACAAAACAGACAAGATATGCAACATAGAGAAAAATGCAGTAAGGAAACAGCCAAGGTAACAAACTGTCAGCTATCCCTTTTCCCCCTTCCCTTAGGACAATGGCAATAGCTATGACAAGAAAAAAAAGTCTACTTGCTGTTCTTATGTTTCTATTAGGAGATCAAAAAGTTCTCCACACCATCAGGCTATAAAAAGAACAAATAAAAAAAATAAATGCTGTCTTTTGTGTAGACATTAAATCAGGAGATAGGAACTCTTAAAGTTTTGCCTCCTGATCTCTGGGTTTACTGGTGACTCACTGCATAAGAACAGGAAATATCATTTTAGTTTTTTGTACCTCAGGAGCTTCTGTTTGCAAACCACATTCATATATATATAGTGTGCACATGAATATATATAGCTTGAAATCACTTTCCCATACACATATGGAACACATTTCAATCTAGCATTTAATGCTGGGCTCATTCAAGAAACCAAGGATCACCTAGCCACCACATATTAAGTTGAACAGCATGCTATCTGCTGGCTGGGGTGTGCTCCCCAAAACCCAAATGTGCTCCAATATGCACCAAGCATATTGAAGTATAGAAGCCAGTTGTTTCTTTAGTCTGAGAAAGATGGACCTATGTGTCTTCCCTGCTCCAAAATGTTCATGTCTTGCAAGAGTAGGAAAAGATGACAGTTCAGCAGATAGAGATTTAACATAATTCCTATGCAGCAGTTGCTGAAGTAGTTGCTTTGACTACTGGCAAGTATTTAGTTCTAACACTGTCTAAACAGATACCATCGGTGAAGTCAGTGATTTCCAGTAGTTTGCATAATATGTTAAGTAAGATCTAAAGCTATTTTTATGTACTTCAAATAAACAGTAATGTCACACACACTATTTCTTTTTAAACCTTGTAAACAGCCAACTTCTCAATTATTACTTTAAATGTGAGGTGTGGTGTTGCTTGCACTACTTTTTTAATTAAACAAAGCTTTGCTGCAAAATAGCCTACAGAAACAGGAAACAGGAAAAGAAAGCAGCTCACGCAAGTAACAATGCTTGTTGCATGTTTCACTATTATGACTACAGAAAGCATGGCAATAGAAATCATCATATTAGGACCTCCTTTAGTACAACAAATGGAGGATGAGTTTCATGTCATTCTTCTGCTTTTGAAGTCTTCCTATTTAAAAGCAGAAACATCATCAGCAGTAGCACTGAGACGTTTCATGTATTTATTCTATGCTTTAGTAAAGAACAGTGGACTTACTAAAAATATAAATATCTTAAAGTTGGATCAACTCTGTGACAGTCTTCTCAAAGTCACTGTGTCTAGGTCTTAGACACTGCTGATGCTACAAAGATCTGGTAAGAACCAGAAACGTTTATACCACATAGACCATCTAACTGATCAAGTCATAATGAAGTAAGTACTGGATCACTGTAATACACTTTTAATTGTTCTAGTTTAAAACTACTTCAAACATGGTTAAATAATTTAGAAAAGTTAATTAGCTGGGAAAAAAAAATCTCTGGTTTTCCCAGTTAAGCTAGTATTTTTATCTGTGTACAGAGCACATGGAGATTCTACCAGTCTTCTTAGGGAGCTCAACATTTACTGTCCTATTTGAATACTAACAACCAGCACTTCAACCCAATCACAAGAAGTCTAAACAGCACCAGTTCTGGGAAATTGCCTACCTTGTACAATCAGTTTCCCAAGATACCCTCACACTTTGCATAGGGTTTACATGGAAAACCTGGTAGCCATTCTTACAGACCAGTTTCAAATTTTCCAACAAAAATATACGAATTTTTCAGTTCTGATTTTTCAGTTCTGCCCAACAGTGTGGCA
Source organism: Piaya cayana (assembly GCA_013389865.1). NCBI lineage: Eukaryota > Metazoa > Chordata > Aves > Cuculiformes > Coccyzidae > Piaya > Piaya cayana. The sequence goes on from WAAB01015551.1 coordinate 41,639, forward strand.
TCCTTTCTCCTTTCATGGCCAATTCAAGTTTCACTCTCTTGCAGCTCCATTACATGCTCAAAGAACTCCTCAATTCACTTCAGCTGACAGAATCCCACCTACCCAACAATTACAAGCTTCATAATTTTGCCTTTGTTAAGAACCTCTCCCTAAGCAGAAGAGTACTCACAGCTGACAGAACCTTTCAGGTGAACCATGAGATGGCTCAGACAACTGGTGTTCAACATAGCTGAAATACTCATATAACCCACTGTACAGAAATTAATATTTCAGATACTACATTTAAAAACTGTGAGCTGGAAAAGTCAAGTAGTTCACAAAATCTGTTTCAACTGTGGTAGTCAATCTGTGATTTGATTGTCACTATGTGTTCTCCCAATTCTTTCATGTTCCTAATCATGGGTATAAACTGGAGAGAGGCAGATTTAGAGTAGACATATGGAAGGAATTTCTTCACGATGAGAATGGTGAGACACTGGCACAGGTTGCCCAGGGCAGCTGTGGCTGCCTCATCCCTGGAGGTGTTCAAGGCCAGGTTGGATGGGGGCCTTGAGCAGCCTGATCTAGTGGGAAGTGTCCCTGCCCATGGCAGTGAGGTAGGAACTAGATGATCTTTAAGGTCCTTTCCAACCCAAACTATTCTATGTTTCTATGATTCTAACCAATACACTTCAAGCACGGGAAATTACGTGACAGGGATGGAGTTGTGGAAATAAGACTATAGCCTGGGTTGAATATAAGGCCACAGAAACAGAGCATGTGTTAATGCTGACTATAATGCCACATTGCACACTTTTCTGAAGTGGAAGTTAGAATCAGCATACAAATAGATGACAAAATATAGCCAGATTCATATACTTGCATTGCGACTAGAGCAGAAGATCTTTCTTCCAAAGTTTCTTCTGTAGTAGCTACTAGCTAAACAAAGGACTGATGCAGCTCGGAAACAAACAGTAGAGATACACACATTTTCTAGATACAAGTAAGGATTTTGTATAGCTTGTGTGTTAAATTTGAAGGAGCAGGAAAATCTTGGAAGACAGAAAGCTTCAAGTTGAAGAAACAGACATAGATGAAAGGACAATAGGGATGCAGAAGGAGACTAAGTGAGCTACATAAGGTTAAGAGTCTAATCTAGAGTGATAGAAAGGTGACATTGTCATTCATATGAACAATTCACAATAAAGATTCCAAGGAATTCTAGTTTCTCTTGTGAGAAAACTGTGGGCCAAAGCCACTTCAGTACTTAACTCCCAAATGGGAAAGCAAAATAATCCATAGCCCTTCCTCTCAAAAGGGATTTTAACGTGATATGCCTTTGAAAAGATGTTTAGTAGCTGAAGGAACATAAAGACACATGTTCTTTATCTTGAGTAGTACAGGAAAAAATAATTTAAAAAGAAAACAAGCAATAACCACCAACACCAAACAAACCGCAAGAGCAGCACTGTGGTTGTACTACAAATTATGAGAAGTGTTTGGCCACAGGCAAAGATTATCTCAAATAGTTCCAGCTCTCTACTCTCAAAACATGCTCTCTTACAGTCCTATCTAGTCACTAAGCAGGAAACAGTGAAATAGAAAGCATTACTCTGAGGTTTTTTTCATAAAGAAAAATGTGACTTTGAACATAAATACTATTCTGTATAAAGCAATGCATATAAATGCCAAACTATACACATTGACTATTGATGACTGCAAAGTAGATAGCAAATTTGTCATGGAGAGGTATGCTAGGCAGGAAACAAACATTCTGTTATTTTCTGGGACAAGACCAGTAAAAAATGCATATAATCTCAAAAAACCCAGAAGATCAATTCATTATCATCCCAGACATGCAGTTCAGAATATCAGAATATCCTGGTATCATCCTGATACAAGAAATGGCCTCAAGACTTATCAGCATCTTATAAGTCACTTCAAATTTATTGCACAACATAATCTTCTAGAGATCTTAGTGGAAAACTACTCATAGATATTGCTGGATTATGAATTACTGTCATTACAAGGTTTAAATTTTTTTACAATGACAAATTCATAGATGCAGAAAATCAGTTGTTCACTAAACAAATGTTCTTGTCCCCCAGATCCTTTGCCAATATTAAATGCAATTTATATTTTTGCAAGTCATAATATTTTTAAAGGTAGAGGCTAGATTGAAGCCCCCAACCTTACTGTGATTTGCATCTATATAGAAAGAGGCAAGATATTGCACAAAGGTCCAAAAAGCACAAAGACAATAATCTGCAAAAACTAGTTTCATTTTGGCAGGCTTTGTAAGAAAATATTTTGTGAAAACCCCTTCATAGTCACAGAACACATGGGGAACTGAAAGGTAAATTAAGCAGAAAAATCCCCTAGAGTTTACATAGTTTAACAATCATCCCAGGAAACTAGCATTTCCAGTTTTAAAAGTGATAAAACACATTTCGGTTTTTTTAACAGTTTGCAGATATATTTGGCAGTACAGCATTTTTTAATTCCTCAGATCACTGAAGAATTTTTAACCTCAACTTTCCTTGATTTTTCTTCACCTTCTGACCTTAACAGCTTCGTAACTTTAATCTTTCTGCAGAGATATCAGGTGAAAACTGGAAGTGCAGTCTTCAAGTCAAAGCTAAGCGATCTACCAAACAAACCTCAACCTTCTCCCCTTTTTTTATGTAATGCTATGTTCATTAACTGTTTTAACTGTTTTCAGAACATTTCTTCAGATGTTATTAAGGAACTTTAACAATCTGCCATTGCAGACAGGACTTCACTTTCATATTTAAGTGAATAAATGAATGTTTCAGTAGGTTTTAAAGATTCTAATATATCAGCTTCAGAAAGTAGTAGTCAAGTTGGTTCAAGTGCAATTCTATACTAAACAATGAACACATAACGATACCATTTTCTCCTTTATTGCATTCACTTTCTATAGCTACAGAGAATTACTCTTGCTTTTGTGATGAAATACATTTTTAAGAACTGCTTTCACTGTGGAATCGATACCCCTAAAAGTACCCCAGCACTCTGGCATTAACACGCATTATCCCTATTCAGTTAGCATCCCTCAACTTTGCTTCCTTAGAATGAGAGTGAACACAGAAAATTGATAAGCCACGTGATAACACAAGCTGCAGACAATAGCTCCTGCAGACTAGCTAGGGACGTTAAATCATCATGACACCTAAGTTAAGATTGCTTGTTTATATGCAGGCACGTTTGATGAAGAAAACACAAATACAATTATGCATCTGCTACAGAGAACCAAGGTAGGCTGTTCAAAATTCACAATTTTAATAATATATCTCAGCCAGCAGAAAATCCTGATTTAAAACCACCGCTAATCTTGCTTTGCATCTGTAATATTTGTTTTCCCAATGCATGGTTAATAAGTTGGTAAATTTTCATGACACACCACATAATTAAATTTATGTATGAAATCTTAAAAGTCTCAGATTCTTATATTCTATATCATAAATTAAACTTTGTATAAATTATTCCTTTACTCAGTACTAACATCTGATTGCCTGTCTTGCTACTTAATTGAAGTTTTTTAAAACCATTATTAATATTAAATATACTGTGTAGATTATCCATCTTCTTTGGGTTTTTGATTGTTCATTAAAATTAATAATTTAAGATTTAATGTTAACGAAAGTTAAATCAAAGAACAATATTTTATATTGGTGAACAGAAATTAATGTTTCTCACTCTCCAAGATTTTAGGACTGGCAGATCTAGTTATTATATTTATTCAGAAGTTATAAAAACAGGAAGATGTTCTGATATTCACGTTCCTACTTTTTTCTCATATTTGAATGAAAACGTGGTAAAATGGAGTTAACAAAATTTAAACCAAAAACTTATTTCCTTTCCCTTGCACTAACAAAAACTGCCAGAAAGCTAGGCATCACTGTAATAAATTCAAGTTTTCATTTTAAAAAATCTGGTTTACTGAACAAGAAAGACCTGTCTGAAGATATCTGAGCCATAAGATCAGTTTTACTTCCAATAAAACTGTTGTCTTTGTTAAAGAATTGGTTAAATGGATTGAATGAATTTGTTGAAAAATAGGTTGAATGAATTTCTATACTGATTATCTTCATATTTACGATAAATTTGTCCATTAAATGTTAATTTTCATAACTGTAAGCAGATTCATAACAAGAAAAGTACATTTGAATTATCAGAAGCCAAACACTAACAGAACTGTACGGAGGCACTATTGCAAAAGGTAATGAAGATTAAATAATTACTACACATTATAGAGGATACTGTCCTTAAATGCTTATGGTCTATCAAACACAAGACCGTATTTACCATAATGAGATAACAGCCTCTCTTTCCCTAGAGAGTGTACAGTCTAACAGTTGCCCTATAACTTCCCTGTCTTCACTAAACACATTTAAGTATTCAAATACACAATTGCAGCAAATGGGAGCTCATATATGTCACATACTAAACAAGCAGAGCATCTGTGCCGTGAATAAAATTTAAGATAACTACTTCCCATTTCATAGTTTCTATTGCAGAGGACTCGTAAAGTTGTGATTCATCGTGTATATTCCATACACAATTATATATACACATATTTTTTAAAATTACATTCATAAATAATTTATAACATTAAATGTATAATTTTAATAACAAACTTCACATGTCCTTAAAGGAAGAAGGCAAGCTGTTTCCTGCTCTGTCATGTAGATTAATTATTTCTAATCTAGACAACAGTGATTTGCACAAGATTTAAAACAATCTTTCATAAGGAAAAAAATAAGACTTGAAAAAGTCCTGTCCAAATATTTTGATTCAATATTAAAAGGTAGTATAAATTTCAGGTAAGGAAAGTGCATTATCTAGAAAAACACTCAACAGAAAAATCAATTTTATTTTAATCACATAGTCTAATGAAGTCTCTGTCTTACCTATAGTATATTCTTTTCTTTTCAATCTGTCTACATTTTCTCTTTCAGAGCAGTAAATAGTAATGGACTGAAACTCCTACACTGTGTCATAACAGCATCTTAAATTTAACAAATTACCTACACCTTTTACACTAGCTGTCAAACTGGATGGATATAATATAGTTATAGCAAGAGAAGAAAGAAGAGAGATTCATATCTGGAAAGATAGTCATTACCTTCATTTACAACAACAGCGTGTGGAGTTGATATATTACCTATTGCAGAATCTCAATCCATTTCAAGCTGTATCTAGAAGTTTCCTTGCAGTTTTAGGAGCCCAGAAGTGAAAATCACAGCATGTTCAAAAATTGTATTTTATGTCTTAAGACTTAAGTCAGTAATGTATAGATTTACAATATTACTTCATACTTGGTCTATTATTATGACCGCCAGCAAGTGTTAGTGGAAATGAAAACATATCTGTAGTTCTACAAACTCTTACAGCAATAAAAACGGACTATTCTTCAAGTATAATGGAAATTACTTTTCAGTACATTTTCTTGTGAGTACACACATCACATCACATGGACAAGTAATGCCAAAGTAATCTCACTTTCCATGGAGAACAGCACTTTCACTATGCTGAGAAAGTACTCTGTGGTTATATTGCCACAAACCAGAAAAGAAATTACACGAAATTCATCATGAAAAGTTTTATCTTTTCAGTTTTTATGCAACTGAAGAGATCTTAGTAGACAAGTACAGTTATCAAATGGAGGCTTCATCAACTTGCTTTGGAATCAACTCAAGATCCCAAAGGGATACAATCAGACACAAATAATAGGAATTATCTTAGAAATCTGTTATATTTAATAACAAAAAAAATACATCTAAAGGAACTGTTTTCTTGCTAGGTTATTTTAACTACAGAAACAATATTCCACCTTGTTCATCTAGTCTTCCACACCTCAAGCGTATCTCCAGTGTACATGGCATATCTATTTACTTACGAAGTAATAGATGTCAGTTCTACAGTAAACCATTAAAAAAAATGGAAGGGGGAAATCACACACTGTAAACATTGCAAGGAGATTTGTCTTAGCCATGAAAGGTCTAATGGACCTATCCTTTTTAATATGTAAAAATCTTTGCCCTGTAGTGACCCACTTTAATATATTAAAAACTGTTTTAGTTAGCTAGAAAAGCTATTTGAAACTAAAGAGGAACTTCTTGTCAATCTAAGAAATGAGAGAAACACACTATTTTCAAACTGTTCATTTTGAAATTTACCTTAATTTTCATGTTGAATTATAAAAAATCTCCCCAGAGTATGCCAGTGAAGGTAACAAAAATTGATGCTATAAGCAAAGGCAAAAGTCTATTCATGATGCCAAAAACACTAGTGAAAGGACACACATAATCTAATCCTACAACATGTGAGAAATTTGTCTCTCTTTCTGCCCAATAATGCACAAACACACAAAATTCCGTGTTATTATTTTGATGAGTTGTTTTCATGAAACTAAGGACAAAATAGGTGGTGGTAATTCCAGAAGGTGTAGCATAAGAAGAGAGGCATTTAGCTATTTGTTTCTGCTCATTTTTCTAAAAAAAACGGCCTAGGCATTGCTTCCTTCCCTATCATAATTTGAAACCTTTTAATCCTCCAAAGCAAAAGATTTTCTGTTTAAACTTTGTGATACCTAACAGAGGAAGAGGTGAATATGCTAATAGCCATTATGTAATTAAGTTAAAAGTCAGCCAGTAAGTTAAAAGTCAGTCAATCCACAAGAAAGCAGGCTCCGTTAGCTGACACATCTGCTTGTTAGCTGCAGATGTAAGGATTCAAGTATCCCTACTGCACTTTCTTAGCAGACTAATTCTAAATACAGAGAGTGAACTGCAGGCAGTAAGTGTTCCTGGGGCTTTAGAATTTTTGGAAACAGTTGTTGGTGCTCTCAAGGATACAGGCTTTACCAGGAAAGCGAAGGATATATTCCCAAAGACAACTGGTGAAGAGGCTGACAGTTTATTTGTTAACATTACATTCATTTAGAACAGCTGCATTTTTAATGCTGCATGACAGTTACCCTTATAGTTCTGTGAAAATACAACAAGGTACCTTAAATTCCTGTATGGAATTTATCATAGAATCATAGAATAACCAGGTTGGAAGAGACCCACTGGATCATCGAGTACAACCATTCCTATCAAACACTAAACCATATTAAACAGCCAAGAACCAACCTGCACCCTCATCCCTATAAATCCAGATCCAAGCAGAAAGGTGGGTCCAATTCTTGGATACAGGATCACAAAAGCAAGATCACAAAGATACTGCAGATAGTTTGTTCTTGAATAAACACAAGGGCAGGTTTTACTTTTGGTGGAAACCCGAATTTCCTCTTACTAGTCTTGATTTTTTTTTGCTTCAGTTTCAGGAAAAAAATTAAAATGTGTATTCATCTTCCTGTCCTTGTTTATGAATTAACCCAAAAGCCTCTAAGAAATCACTGAACATTTTCAGTTTAGATTCCCAAATATGATTAATTAAGACAAAATTATTCCATGCATGCACAGAACAGGACAAAAGTACATTCTAAAGCCTCAAGTAAAGTGATGTTGGAGGAAGTACAAACTGAAACGATTTCAGCAGAAGTCCATGTAGTACAATAGTGAGAAAAACTAAGCTTCTCACTGCACAGTGCGTACATAATAAAAGTATCTTTCAGCAAGTGGTACACTTGACCTAATCATCATTTTCCTCTGTAAGTAAGTCAACCTGAAACTGCTTATCACCCTAGTACCAAGACAAAAAGGTTAAATCCTATTCAAGAATCCTCCAACTGCCTTCCAAATCAAAGAAGTTTCCAGGTTTTATTCTCTGCAGCCTTAGGAAAGTATGGTTTACACAAACTAATCCATTAATCCACTATTCTCTCCTCTTACACTCCTGCTTTAAGAACAACCTCTGCTCTCATACAAACGTGAAATCAGTAGATTTAGGGATAGAAAACTTCAAGCATACATAATTTTTTAAAAGTTTTCTATACAGTTGAATGGAAGGAAATCATAACTCAATATTGACATTACAAACGTTATTTATTAACCTAACATTTATATTTGTCTTAATTTTTTAGCAATAAGAACTACTGGGTCAAGCTCTGTTTCTTAGTAGTTTTTGCACAGTAGAAATTTCCATTTCTGAAATGGGAAATAAGAAATAATGTATTTCTGGGGTTTGGAGCAAATTTAGTCCTCACTAGATATAACTCTCATTAACATTTTTTAAAAGTATTAATTCTTCAGTTGTCATGCATGTATGTTGTCATTGCTGTGATGGAGATACTCATCTGTGAAAGCTACCTAGAAATCATCTAGGAATAATCATCTCAAATAATGGAAACTTATTTGACTACTACAGAATTTAAGCAAGAGAAGTACAACTTCTATGGTATTATTTAGAAAGTGGTTATTTTATAGTGAAAAAATATTACTCAAGCAACTTAAATATGGCAAACTTACACCCAAAATGCACTTCAGTTGCACAGTATGTCTATAGTAGAATAAAAGTACCTTTTTAAAAATATTTCACACCAAAATAGAAGTTAATTTTAGTGTTCTACTAGGAATAAGTTTACTCTTGAAATAATGAACATTAAAAAGTTACACAGTAACATTTAAGGTAGAAGAGTACCATCAGCTACAAACTGTACATTCAATGAATATAAAGAACTTGATGTATGTCTAAGTGTTTATCAGTTACAAACCATAAGGAAAGTAATCTTGACTTCTCAAGACAAATATTTGTCAATAAAAACACAAGATGATAAGCAGCTACCAACTGGATAAAGACTGCTTTTTGTCTTTGTGAGTGGCCAGCTCCACATGCTTTTTAAAAAAAGGTATGAAACCTACAAAATTAGCTTGGACAACCTTGTTAAAATTATCTCCTAACTCCAAAAATTAGGTACTGGCATTAAATCTGAAGCTGTTTTCAGAACAGTTTTGCTGACAGTTGCTATTGTAAGCCTGACACTCCCATTACCCTATCAGGTCTTAAAGCTTCTCTGAAATTTGCCGGATTTCAAGCTTCCACGTTCTCCTGTGGAATTACCCTTCTTTGTTTCATTATGCATCCTCTCATTGAATCTCAATTTGCCACTTTTCAGCTTCATGAAGTGGGTTTATTCTTGAACTACAGTATAGGGAAAACATTCCAGTTCCTCTACGGTATTGAAAGATCAGTCTCCTTTTTTTCTAATCAATGCAATATTCTTCTGAAAAATATTTAACTGGAAATAGATTAACTGCAAGAGAATTCATAGTTATAAATATTCATTTTTCTGATTTCTTTTCTAGTATAACCTATGTATTAGAATACATCAGCACAATTCCACAGCTAAATCCTTGCCTGGTCCGTGGAAGAGTAGATTGCTTTTCATTTTTGCATTTTAGTGACCCCTGGTGGTTACATTCAAATACGTTGCTATTCATAGACTCCCTGAATTAGAACTTTTAATACATTTTTTTTTAAAAAAAGGAAAATTAGTAATACTTTAAAAAAAGATCAAATCAAAGACTTTTGCATACAGTATTTCTATTTTTCTTTCTTCAACCTTTTCTGCTTCTTCAGGACTTAATGTTACTAGTATTTAATAAATTATTAAAACAATAATAACATAAAGGTTAATGGTGCAGATTCAATGTCAAAGTTAGAGGAACTATCCTTACATAAATGTATAGCTGTCTAAAAGCCAATAGGGGGTAAAAATGGGGAGACAGGTTTTAACATGTAAGAGCCAGCAGCAATGTACTCTACAAATCTCTGTTAGATCCTGTGCTACTTCAACAGTATGAAAAAACTACAAATAACTGGATGAGTGTATAACGAGGTAACAAAAAAACTGGAAAGGGGCTATGATTGAGAAATAAAAATTGGAAAGAAAACTTGGTGTACACAGCATGGTATACATACGGGGCAAAAGTAACTCCAGAATCATACGCTCAAAAGTTTTTAAATTTCCGAATAAAATTTTGAGCCTACAGGAAATAGTTCTAAAATGAGATCACCTCTAACACATCAAAAAGCAAACAATATTAGAATGTACTAGGCATAGAAGAGGAAACAAAATACAGAACTATTAATAGGTAGATCACTCATATACCTTAAGTCTGTAAGACAGAGAACACAGAGAGTCATTTTGGATTATGTTCTTCTGACTAGATACAGCTTGGTTTTGACATCTGCTGAATTACAGCAGCCACCAAGAAACTTTAGCTGGACAATCAGCTGGCCCATAGAAAATGACTTTTCCTTCCTCACACATATTCTTTAAGAACTGTTAGGAATCTCAGATTAGTCCCACCACAATTACTCTGGTAAAAAAAGGATTTCTAAGAATCAATTGTACTATTTTTATACTAATTATAATAGTTACATTTCAGGATAACCAAATACATCAACATTTTTTTCTTGTTACACACAAGTGGACAAGAAGTATGACAGTGACTACTTCATTTTCTGAAAATGAGAGAGAAACACTGGAGTTTTATCATTGGTGGGTAGTTCTGCTACAGGTTACTTGGTTAATAAAGATCAGAACCACAACTACACAGAATAAACTCAAAAGTTCATATATTTGTTAATTGAAATAGTTATATTTCCATTTACATCTATGGGAAAAAATAAAAAAGGACACAATGAAAAAAAACTGAAACTTTCCAGCATAAATATTCAAAGCATTAAAAAACTCACCTTCACATAAAAAAGAAATGGAAAGTTACCTCAGAAACAGGTACATTTTCTCCAAGTTTGGATGTATGTAATGCCAGCAAACCAATCACTCGAGCAACTTTGGCACGTCTGTATATCAAATAAATTTTTTTTTAGGTGTAGAAAAAAAAATTTCTAAAATATCACAATTATGTTTTGTTTGTATTGTACACAGGTTGCTAGGAGTAGGGAATATTTCAAGTGCTATTTACAGCTCACATTTTCTTCTGATTTCTATTTTATTTGCATCACCAAACTATTATGGTATTTCAGCTCAATTCAGTAATAAATTAATGAATAAAGACATTTCCATTAGCACTGAAGACTGAAGATTCTTTAGCCAGTTTTAGTCTTATTAAGAAGCCATGTTCATGTTTCATTTTCTTCTAACACAACTCCCCCCCCCCGGATAATTTTAAACTTTTCAGTATAGCTGACAAAATAAATATTAAATCTGTATCAGCAAAACAGTTTTAAATGTTTCATAGAAAAAAAAGGAATAATAAAATCAAGATTTAGGAAACAAACAGCAGAGGGCACTAACACACTAAAATATTTCTGACAGGCCTTTAAAACTAAAGCTACCACTACGGTTATTTCACAATTATTACAGTATAGGTTTGGTTTATTCAGTGATTTTCAGTACTGCTATTTGATACACTACATCATATAACTTCTAGATAAAATTTTAGAGATTTTCTGTAATGTTTGGTCCCATGAAATAGCAACATATTATTTTGATGTCCCAAAAATCCAATATTATATATTGCAATCATACTGCCAGCCGGATACCTGAGCAGTCCAGCAGGTTAACATACTCCACAAATACCTGTTAAACAATATCTTTAAAATTCATTGATAATTCTATATTTGAACAAATTAATTTAAAATAATTACTACTTACATATCCCAGATGGTGGCTGCACGCAGCTGCTGTATCAATATAGGAAACTACAGTTTAAAGAAGACAAATAAACATTAGTTATTTTGAATTATCTGTTTCAATGATAAAAATATCATTATGTCAGTAATTTCATTAAAATGTGTTTTGATAACATTTTCAAAAAGTATTATCATAGACAAATACTGCAGATATTGTCAAAACGTTGATAAAGAGGGTAGAAATACAATTTCTTGCTATATTCTTGCCTTAAACTAAACTGCTAAGTATGTATCAGTATGCTAAAAAAAAACCATAAGATTTTTATTCATTTTGAATACTACCATGCAGAAGAAAAAGTTCTGATACTTTCACCTACAAACACAGAGATTATCATATAGTATTACCCAAGAAGTAGTTCATAAATGAGATTTATTATGATAGAATGGACAAAAATATTTGGCAAATACTAGCATAACAAATGGCCTGTTAACATACAAATGGCCGCTTAAGAACCAAACTTCATGAGTACTAATTTATGAAATGTTCTGTTAAGTGGTAATTCAGTTACAGGATTATTGCTCCCCCAGATTTTATAATGATGATGCAATAAACCTTCCATAAATTTTGTTTCCTGCTTTTACAAGAATACTATAAGACCTACCATTGTTTCCAATTAGAGTGTTCTTCATTGAATTTTTCTAGCGTGCAATTTTGCCCTTATCATCTCTATATCCAATGATGACATGTGTCAAAATATGACTTGGCTGCATTTGTATAAACGTGGGATAATGAAGTAGTTTACATTTTATTAAATAAATCAAAAAGCACACATCTCAGGATAGCTTCTGTGATGCTTCTACATAATGGGAAAAATGCAATGCTCTATGGAACACATCAAACTTTTCCTCTATGGATCACGGACTCATAGAATCACCAAGTTGGAAAAGAACTTTGAGATCATCAAGTCCAACCATACCTGTCCACTAATAAACAATATCCCTAACTAATTCCTCTGCCTGTCTTTTAAACACCTCCAGGGATGATGACTCAATCACCTCCCTTGGCAACCTGTTCCAGTGCCTGATAACCCATTCAGTGAAGAATCTTGTCCTAACGTCCAATCTGAACCTCCCCTTGCACAGCTTGAAGCCATTCCCTTTCATCTTATCATCTACCACCTGGGCAAAGACACCAATATCCACCTCTCTCCAACCTCCTTTCAGGAAGTCATAAGATAGTGATAAGGTCTCCCCTCAGCCTCCTCTTCTCTACGTTAAACAACCCTAGTTTGGTCAGCCACTTCTCCAGCCCATTCACCAGCTTCATTGCTCTTCTCCGGACACACTCCAGGACCTCAATGTCCTTCTTGTAGTGAGGGGACCAAAACTGAACACAGTATTCAAGGTGCAGCCTCACCAGTGCTGAGTACAGGGGCAGAATCACTTCCCTGGTCCTGCTGGCCAATCAGTTTCTGATCCAAGCCAGGATGTTGTTGCCTTTCTTGGCCACCTGGGCACACTGCTGGCTCATGTTCAGTCAGCTGTTGACCAACATGCCTAGGTCTTTCTCTGCCAGGAAGCTTTCCAGCTACTCTTCCCTAAGCCTGTAGTGCTGCATGAGTTTGTAGTGTCCCAAGTGCAGCACTCTGCACTTGGCCTTGTTAAACCTCATCCCATTGGACTCAGCCCAGCAGTCCAGCCTGTTCTGACCCCTTTGCAGAGCCTCCCTACCCTCCAGCAGATCAACACTTCCTCCCACCTTAGAGTCATCTGTGAACTTGCTAAGGGTGCACTCAATGGCCTTCATCCAGGTCATTGATAAAGACATTGAACATCCAGCCTTGAGTCCTGGGGACACCACTTGTGACCGTCCGCCAGCTGGATTTAACTCCATTAAGAGCAATTCTACATCCACAGCCTTTCCCTCATCCTTGAAGCAGGTCACCTTGTCATAGAAGGCAATACTAGATGATCCTAGTGAAATTGTTTGTCAACTAGAAAATGGTTCTTGAAATGTGAAACCACCATTTAAGTACACACTACACCAGACTCTTCAGAAAACATGCTCAGTCTTTAAAGCACTGCTTGAAAGTTTTACTGTTTGTTCTTCAGAAAGTTTTTTCTTGTTATTTTTACAGACATGTGGAGAAATAAAATTGATTTAAGAATTCAAATATGAACGCTCAGACACAAATTTTCTTCAGTCTTCTCTGTTGCTTAATGATTTATAAAGACTAACATTTCATCCTGTGTCTTTTCACACACTCCATAAAGGTTAGTTTTTACCCCAACGTTTTTACTAATACGATAAATCTACATGTAAATGTATCTGAAATCTAAAAAAGAGAGTTTCCCTCAGCTACTTTTAAAAACCTGACATGGAATTCAGTATTTTTTTCATTATTTTGTACTTTGCCATATTATTTTTGCCAGTACAAAATGATTTTGTGATATACAACAAAAAGCAGCTGATTTTGCTACAACGACAAGTATGCAAACCATGTTCATTCCTCCAAAACTTCATTATTTACCAGCTGAGAGCTAATCAGCCTGCTTGCAACTTCTTTGTGGACAGCCACAGTACACAGGTAATGCAGTAGATTCAGTTTTGAACGAGCTGATCCTGTATTCTTCTCGGTGGAATCAAGCAGTGAACATATTCGTTGCAAGAAGTCACTCCAGGCTGTATCCTTCATAGATGATAACTTCTCAGCTAACCATGAGAACCAAAAAAGTAGTTAAAGATAATGGATCTTTGGCGCTGTTTAAACACACTAGAAAGTAACACCAACATGAATAAATAAGTTCCAAACTTTGAATCTAATTATAAATTTAGGACTTAAAATATTAAACAAATATGTTACAATTCATGTCTGAGGAGTATAGAAATAAAAAAAATTAATCAAGAAGATAAACAAAGTATAAGATGGTAGCAGCAAAAATCCTCAAAATATTTTTCAAAGCATAACCCTTCTAGGTCCTTGGACTTCACTTAAGTAAATATTTATTTCTATTATGTTTAGGAAAGGTAGTAGTTGTCCTTAATCATTCATAATTCTTAATAAGAAAGTGCCGTTTCATTAGAGTAAATTTTAGGCAAAACCTAACGAAAGCCAGTGAAATATCAACAGACTCAATAAACTATAAGTGTCCATAGTTATTCATATAGGTAGGTATCCACCTAGGTAAGCCTTAGTAGAATCAGAACATAGATGACTTCAGGAAGAACACAAAGATGTCAGGTCACTAAGACTATTAATAAAAATTATGTAGTTCAAATTTTCAGACTTCATTATCATTCTCAATGGATAACTTCCCTTTAGCAGCCATACATACCTCAGTTTTGGTTAGTTATTAACAACTTATCTGCCAACCTGATATGCTCCAATACAGAATACTAAGAGCACGTCTTCTGTCTTTTACTCCAATTTTACATTTAAGTAACAACACCTACTAATGACGAAACTATAATTTACATTGGTAGAGGTGAAAATAGTTTGGGATTTCAGGTATTTATCTTAATTTTTCAATACTGTCTTTAATAATTATTGACTAACAGAATCAAATTCAGTATCTTCAAAAATAATCCAAAAGTTATCCAGAAAAAGCTACAACCCTGAAAGTGTTATGACCACAAAAAAACCACTGACTCATATTAAATAAATACAGACAGCAACAGTTAAACATATCAGATCATCAATCTGATAATTTAGCTACTTAAATGCAATATTAAAAAAAAATATCACCTCCTTAGGCATTTGAATCTGATCATTTTTGTCTAGAATGTTAACAAAACTAAAAAACATAGAATCATAAGATCATAGAATGGTTTGGGTTGGAAGGGACTTTAAAGATTGCCCAGTTCCAACCCCCTTGCCACACCTCCCACTAGACCAGGCTGCTCAGGGCCCCATCCAGCCTGGCCTTGAGCACCTCCTGGGGTAAGGCATCCACAGCTTCCCTGGGCAAGCTGTTCCAGTGTTTCACCATTCACACTGTAAAGAATTTCTTCCTAATGTCTCAATTTTCCCTTCTCCAATTTAAAGCCATTCCCCCTCATCCTATCACTCCATGCCCTTGTAAAAATCCCCTCCCCAGCTTTCTTGTAGTCCCTTTCAGGTACTGGGAGGCTGCTACATGGTCTCCCCAGAGCCTTCTCTTCTCCAGGCTGAACAATGCCAACTCTCCTAGCCTTCCCCGATAGCAGAGGTGCTCCAGCCCTCTGATTGTCTTNGTGTCACACCTCCCACTAGACCAGGCTGCTCAGGGCCCCATCCAGCCTGGCCTTGAGCACCTCCTGGGGTAAGGCATCAACAGCTTCCCTGGGCAAGCTGTTCCAGTATTTCACCATTCACATTGTAAAGAATTTCTTCCTAATGTCTCAATTTTCCCTTTTCCAATTTAAAGCCATTCCCCCTCATCCTATCACTCCATGCCCTTGTAAAAAGCCCCTCCCCAGCTTTCTTGCAGTCCCTTTCAGGTACTGGGAGGCTGCGACATGGTCTCCCCAGAGCCTTCTCTTCTCCAGGCTGAACAATGCCAACTCTCCTAGCCTTCCCCGATAGCAGAGGTGCTCCAGCCCTCTGATTGTCTTTGTGGCACTCCTTTGGACCCATTCCAACAGCTATATCCTTCTTACACTGGGAATTCCCGAACTGGACACAATACTCGAGGTGGGAAATATATTCTTACTACAATGTTGACTGGAAGACTGGGGAATGTTGTGTTCTTTCCAACTATAAAATTTCTTCAACAAATTCTCTCTCCAAAATACATACTATATAGAAAGGGAACAGGAACGGTTATATTTTGGATGAGGTGATGTGTGAATTCCAAATGGACAACATATCTGGCTAACATCCCTCCTCAGGGACAGTAAAATGTAGTAATACTTCCTTAAATAGCATAGAGATTTTCCAGAGGAAGAAATGTTACAGTCATGACAGTGAGCTGTCTTCTGTTTTCAGAAATATCAGCAGCCTTTCTAGACATTAAAATCAACAACAGAAACCCAAATCCCAAACAACTCCACACTATCCTTTGGGACATGATTCCCATAACATTTTTTTATTAAAGATGGGACTAGCAAGGCTGCATAGTACTACAGCTGATCAACACTGCACATTTTAAGATCCTGCTTTTGTTCCTCTGCCTTTGTCAAATTTTAATCTATTTCATTTAACTCATTGAATATTTCAGTTAAAATATCTCTGTTGTTTACAAAAAATAACATAGGAAAAAATTCTACTTATCCCACACTAAAACCATATAACTACACTAAAAAGATAACTATTAGTACTTGAAAAGTCTACTCAAAATTGGTCTAGCTAAAAACATTACAAATGTGACTTCAGTATCAGAAGAGTTAAGAGTTCTTCAACTGTGATAGCCGATTGTGTACAAAGGGAGAGTATAGGTCTTGTGATAGCAAGTTACTCAGTCATATGCAGAATTTAAGTTTTAGCAACTTAAGCAGATCCATACCTGAATATGATGGTATGTGTAAAGTTTTCATATCAAATTTAACTGGCACTTGCTTCATTATCTGCAAAATAAACAAGCACTTTACAACTACTTTCATTGCATTTCCAGAAATCTGTAAGTTGCTGTACACAAAAACTCAAAGATGCAAAAAATGTACAGGATGGGTGTACAAATCACTTGGTGTTACTGAGGCATTTTTCGTTGTTTTGTGATATGTATTTCTTCTTAGCAGATACTTGAGATATCACTAATTAACTCAATTAATTTAATGTAATTAAATTGTTAGTATTTCCATTTAAGTTATATTGGTTTTAATGGGAATACAAAATAACAGGATTTTTCAGTATGCATTCTTCTCTTGATTATATGAGGGAAAATACTTGCATTTGTGTTTCAAACGGTAAAGAAAGGAACTAGGCAACTGAGACCTCATCAAATGTTTAAGCAATTCATTACAATATAGTAAATACATATATTTATATATCAGATCATTCTAGAATATAAAAAGTCATGTTATCACCAAGTAATAATTCATAAGGTATTAAATTTTTTCTCCACAACACATAATTTTCTCATACATTGTGAAATTGGGTGACCGATCAGCAACTAAATATTTGATAAATGTTTGATTTTCAGTAACTAAAGCACACAAAAAGGATAACCATATACAGGAATTTAGCCTTTGACAGATGAAGTCTAGGTGTAACTAAGGAGTTATTTTCTAAAAAAGATATTCAATTCCACAGATCCGCAGAACACAGAGTATTTTATGATATAAGCTGACATTTCAGCTTTTCAAATTCTGCCAGCATCTAGTAAATCCCTTTCCAGGAGATTAAATCGCAAGCTCCTCAGCTTTACCAGGTGTCAGTATCATCCTTTAGTCTGAAGATTGCCAAGTATGCAATGACTCTGATTACATGTTCCTGGAATTCACTGGGCTATTTTGCATTAATTCTGAGTGTGGTAAGGAGATTAATCTCCATGTGCACATCAGTATGTGCACTTACCCCTAATCTCATCTCCTATACTTGTAGTAAGAAGAGAAGCACTAAGGCTTCATGGTAGAGCACTGAGACAGAATGGATAATTTACAGACATGGCATCAAAATGCATCATTATCTTGGAAATTTCTCCACTAGAAATCATGTGCCCCACCCCAAACACATTCCAACAGTACTGTAGGGGAGTTACTTAGGCTGCATAAGATTTATAATTTTTCAGAGTGTTAGGAATTCCATTAAAACAAGCAAACAAAAAGACAGCTATACTGAAACAATACAGCAACTAAAGGCTGTAAGGCTTTCCTAAAGAGCTAAATGCTCACTTCCAATGAAAAAACGTTGCATTCCCTGCATCTGGCATTTATCAAGTTGCAAAAATTATTTCTTTTTTTTTTTTTTGCACGGAAATAAAAGGAAGACTAAAGGGGCTCTTGCCTATCACTCCTTTTACCAATACTACACATGTGTCAGTACCTGCACATTATGTTGTTATTGCAGTGCAGAGCTGTGATTCTTTTTTGGTCTTCCCTTTGCTGTCACACAAGTGGCTCTCTGTGCTCAAGAATCTCATCACAAACCATTATTCCATTATAATCCATATGACAGAAATTAGATGGACATGTCTTGGAACTCTGGGTCTTCTCTCCCAAAGGAAATATGTTCATATTTAGAAACACTACCATGTCTAAAGCTTTGCTATTCTGTAAAGATATAACTCCTAGTCTAGAAGGCTCTACTGATGGCCTTGCTTTGAGTATATGAAAACACACTCTCGTTTGTGTTTACTTAGGTAATACATAGCAAAACAAACTATTAGAAAACAAATCAATGAAACACACTGAACACAGCATTTAGTACTTACTATTTCTTGTAAAACATTATTTACTATTAGTATTCAGTCCCAAAATAACTCAGTTCTCTACATTAGCAACACAATAGGATTATAAAAGACTGCCAAACAATTGCATGTTTGGGTGGAACTGCTTTAAAATGAGAATTATAAAATACAGGAAAGCAGTTTCACCCTGATTTCTCTGCAAAAATAGCCTCACCCACAAGTTCCTGAATCTTATATTTTATTTTGCAGTACCTTTGGATTGTCAATGACTGGTGTTACGATAAGATCAGATTCAGTGTAAATGAGCTCTTTCAATGCTGACTCCATATCTTGCTGACTTGAGCACATATTTTTAGCCTATAATAAGAACGAAGTTTTCTTAAAAAACTGTTTTGCACAAAAAAAGAAAGTTCATGTTTGTTCTCAAAATATTTCATTTCAACATTATACCACACAGTTTTTCCATACACATATTCTAAATTACTTTTTATTTATGTAGTAGCAGATAGGAGGAACTAAAACTTATAGTACAGAAACATTTTGGAAGAAAAAAGTATTAGGTTCAAAAAACTTGCCACATAAGTTTAAAAAAGTAGACTAATAAAAAAGAAGATAGCATTACTCCTTTTATGCAGAGGGGGAGAAAGGAGATCAAGCCTCTTGCATAACTTTCATACTTGAAGTTTTGCATATATAATATTTTTTTAAATAACTTTCACATCATAGGAATAGCTTTCCTGGTATAATTAAGAAAGGATGGAGGAAAAAGGTGACTGTGTCACAGACTCCAGGCTAAAATTGTAATTATAAAGATACCACCATCCCTTAATATTATTTTTTAACTTACCTTTTTCAAGTATGAATCTCTTTGTGGAGAATTTTGGACTGGAGCAGTAGTAGCATTGCTTACTTCTATAGCAATGCTAGTTCTAGGAGTTGGACGGGAACTTAAACAACAANAAAAAAAAAAAAAAAAAAAAAAAAAAAAAAAAAAAAAAAGAAAAGAACCCAGAGAGTATAGATTAATTTCACTGCAAACTACATTTTTTGTTCTTCTTATGAAATTTGCATGCCATACAGTAAACTTCCAAAGCTGACAAACACAAATGATGTAATGGCTGCTCCACCAACTAAACATCAACTTCTTGTCTTTAAATATGTCCTGACAAAACTAGGATTTGTTTGTCAGCTAGAAATGGGGAAAACTGGGTGGGGTTTTCTTTGGGGTTTTTTTGGTTTGTTTGTGGTTTTTGGTTGCTTGGTTTGGTTTTTTTTAAAGTAATGTAATTTGATTGTTTTCTCACTCATAGTCAGTTCTCCAAATCAGATGCTTATTATTATCTTGACTCCTAATAACAAAAAACATATGATGAGAATTAACTTGACCAAAAATTGCAATTTATTTCATGTTATTCTCTTCTGACCGCCAGCTCCTGGATAGGTAATTGGAACTTAGAATTCTCTGATTCTCATGTAGGAATGTAAACTATGTTTTCTTTTGAGTTTTTCTTTTAAAAAGCTCATTTGCTAATTAGAAAATTAAGAGAGGAGAGCATAGAACACTACAAATTTGTAGTCTTCGTACAGCTGATAGTGAACTCCTTTTTTTTGCAGTGTACATTAATTTCAAGTGTTTAAAATCAACTTTAGAATTATTAAAATTGGTAGGTCAGGAAATTAATTTAATCAACAACTACAAATTAATTTGTTTTCTTGATCAGCAGAATTTAATATACACATTTAGTGTTCAGTTATGTTGATTAGAAAAGGCAAGTAAATTAAAAAACCAAACACAAAACAAAATTAAAGATACTCATGAAAATCAATGATCAAATGAATAACATTCATTCTTATCCTTAATTGGTCAAAAAGCCATCATCTATCTGTTTTCAACAGAAACAAATTTAAAAGGCACAATGAGGAGGTGCCAAAATATTCTCTACCACCTAGATAAAATTACATAAAATGTCCTAGTTCCTATGTTATAAAATGCATCAGGATATGGTTGGCAGTTTAAACAGTCTTATTTCTTAAACCAAAAAACAGTATGACTTCTAGCTAGGAGGTTGGACAAATTACTCTAGGTTCCCACATGCTTCAAAACACGTAGATCTGCTACATATAATTTTTCCAGACCTAACTTGTTTTCATACGTACTTGAGAGAAAATCTTTCCTACTTTTCTAGTCCTCAGCTGGTTTCTCAGTTTAAAACAAGACAAGAGATCATTGGATTGAGATAGTTGAAATTAGTAAGGTCTATTCCCTTTGCACATGTAGAAGATTCAACTGCTGTCACAACCTGATCAAAAGCTTTAGCAACAAAATAAATTCTAGTGCCAAGTGCCAGCTTGGCAGCTTCCTTTCACTTTAATGTTTTAAAACTTGAGCAGGTAACACATGTTGCTGAAAGAAATTAAATCATTCAAGCAAAAAGAATTTCTGAAAAGAAAAAAATTTTAAAAATGTCCACCATATTATATTTGAAATTTCATATTAAAATGTCTTTTAAAAACGTACTTATGATAAAATATGTTGTTCTTAAAAATACTTTTTCCCCCTACTCTCATTCCAGACATAATTTGGATTACATTTTGTTATACCAAGCATTTGTAATGCCATTGCAGCCTTTCTTCTCAGCATATTCCCAAAGCAAACAAAAAATGCCATTTTAAATTACTAATAGTATGGTTTTAGCTGTGATGGAAGAAGTTTTTAGCAAGATGAGAAGAAATACTTTAATAAAAGTCAATTGAAATAACTGGAAATGTAGACATGCTAGTGTGCGGAACAGCCCTATTTCAGGTTGTGCAAGAAGCTTGAAAGAGTATTTAATTTTAAACTAGAATATATCTGCTTGACAAATCCAAGAATAAAATGTATTTACTGGATAATATTCTTGGCTTGAAAGCTAGTGCAAAGTTTCAGAATCAGGCCTCAACTGAAACAAGCCACCGTTAAACCAATAACTATTTTTTATTTAATAACTTAGTGGTTTGTTCCAATAACTTGTGACGAAAAGCTGCAGGCAGAATTTATTAGTGGATCATAAGCCGAATACTTATTCTTGTGTATTTAAAGTAAGCATATTCTAAAAATATTCTTATCTATATAAAGAAAATAGTAAAGAAAGTTCGAAATAAATTCTTCTGTTTAGACAGACAGGTAAGAAACGAAAAGCCTACTCCCAAAACAAGTGTAATAAAGCCATAAAAGCATTGGTTTAACTGCACATATTGCTTTAGCAGTTCCTCAAAGGTATCTTAATATTACACTGGTGATAGAAAATTCAAAAGGGGACACACTAACACAATGTTACAAACAGAACAATAAAACATCTGAAGAGGGAAGGAAGAGAGAAAAAAAGAATAATGTGTTTTCAAGGATTTTATATTGTTCTTTAGGTTTTCATACCTGAGAAGAAATATTGACTCATTTGATTCACCATCAACTGCATTTTTGGGGTGCAATCTAGTTTGAGTTTCTAGTGAAAAGAGAACATAAACTTGCATTCAGAAGTTACGGATAAGTAAAAAGTAATGAATCACATAGGTAAAATTGACGATGTCCACAGCACACACAATAATTCAGAATAACATAATGAATAATATTACCTATTTTGAAAGAATTGCTTGATAGCTTATTTGCAGTTGAAGATGACAGGTTATCTAGATTTTTACAAGTATCCACTAGCCCTTTGGCACTCCAAGACACGGACGAGGCTGTATCTTCACTGCTGTTTAACAAAAGATATTAATCACATAGATTAAAAAGAAGTGGTATCATAGGCATTATTTGTCACAATTTTTAGCATACAATTTAGCTGTCATTCCCTAGATTAGCATACTACTGTAATATGTGCTACATAGATTTTATATTAGTAATAGCAGTGATGAAAAATAACTTTACAGCAAATGACTTGGAGAATATTAAAAATTCTCCAGCTCTCTCGGCAGAAATTGCATGAAAGAAACTAGAAAAGCTAAACTATTACCCCACAATATTAGAGTTATGAAGAAATATTAAAAGCTTTAGAGACCATTCAGTCTTCACAGGAAAAAGTAATAACAAATATATTTCTAATAATGAAGCCTATAGCCTAGATTAAGATCAATAAAAACTACCTTTTCTTTGGCTTTATGATTTACATCACTTAACTACAAGTTTATTGATTTTGGTTGTTCGGGTTCTTTTAATATAACCCTCTATCATTCATATGAAACTGGGTCATACAACCTGGAGACCCTTCAGGAAGATTATCAAATATTAATCAAACCTAATTGTGAAGAAAACAAATACACAGGCCTCACAGTTTGCTCACAGTTGGAAAATAAAAGGTACTGAACTCCTTTTGCATGTCAAGCCTATGTCCTACATTTTTCACATTTGTCAATTACTGCAGATCTTTCAGAGGCACTAGAAAACTCTCAAGAGTAGAGCCAAGTAACTGAATATTTCATAGGACATTCAGATTCTTCTGATTCTCTGAGTATTTCTCAAAGATAAGCACTGTGGTGGAGACTGACATAAATCTTAAAACCTCGAATAAATTCTTACTTCGATTTATAAACTATAAAACTTGATTTCTTATCTGCCTTACTGGTAAAAGCAGTAATAAAATTAAAAAGAGCTGCATATCAAACTAGAACAAATGTTAATAATCAAAGCACTGTAGTACTACTATCAGAAATAGGTACTAAACGAGAGAGAATTTTAAGACAGAACACAAAAAAATTCATCATTCTAAAAGAAAAGCATTTTCCCATTAGTTCCCTAGATTGGAACCTAAAGTATCTTTCAGCTGTTTAGGAGAAAAGACACTAAACTTCCTAATTCAAAAAGAAAACCAAAAGCCAGCAAGTTCACAGAAGTTTTGAAGAAGCCTGATTTTTCAATATTTAGAACATATTATTTGCAAAAGGTTCGGGTTTTCCTGCATGTACAGCAGTGCAGAGTACTACAAATCTAGAAAAAAAAGCGATTAGATTAATGCTTTATGTCATAAGCAAAGAATATGGGTCAGCTGCATTTGCAAGGATATAAGGCTGAACCACAATCTAAGATGCTGTACTGATAGGCTTTGTGATGCTCTAAGCCTACTGCATAAAAACAAACTAAAAAAACTCAGTAGAGATAAAATTGACGCATGTTTATAAAAGTCTACTAAAGCTTAATAAAGATCAAATTAATGTGTACCATTCTTATATAAAAAATACATAAAAATAAGACACTTTAGTTCAGAACTAAGTTTTAACACATTCTATATCCAGGAGAAAGAAGTCTGTTGAAAGCAAATAGACAGTTTAACACACTAATAGAATAATTCCTAAGCATCCAAAACTGTTCCCTGAATGGTGTAAAACTCCATTCTTCAGTTACATTACAACACGAAAAGCCTAGGCAAAATTTAATAGCAGAAAAAAATTGCCAAAAAACATAATTAAAAAAAAGTAAATATTTACTCTACAAGGAGTCTTCCTTGAACGTTCAGTACCTTGAGCTTGTGCCCTGGCTATCTGCAGAATCACCACCACAGTGGCTAAGGGATCCTTTCCAGAACGGATGCTGCAGTATCTCTGTCCAGTTCAGCCTTTTGAAAAACAACAAACAAACTGAAAAAGGAGTGGCAAAGTACAGCTCCACAGAGATTGGTATCAGCTTAGGTTTTGAACCCAGTGACACTACAGAGTAATTAATCCTTTTGTTCACTTTTATTTGGTCAACAAATAAGTTTTTTTACGGGATAAAACTTTTTGCCCCAAACCCAGAATGAATAATTCACATAGCACAGGTGTCTGACGCTAAGAATGAAGAGAACTGCATAGCCAAGCCCAACACCTAAATTATCTGAGCTCCTCTATAATAAATTATAACCTTATGCTATTTAAAAAATATTACTTTATCAGCTACAAATCAAAGCTTAATAAAACAGATTGCTCTGGAAAAGCAAAGCCATACCATTTTAAACCAACCCATCATTACAATTAGAAAGTTAACTACTTAGCTGCAGCTACAAAATTAGAAAGGTATACTTAATCAAAACATTTATTTTGTATATCTTCATAAAAGAAAAAACATAACTTGTTCATTTATGAGGGATTAAATTACGTTTGCATTCTTTGTGCTCTCCAACTGTTATGCCTACAGTATTGGAGCTATTATTTTTTCCAGAGGAGAAAGAAGGTAATGTGAACAAACATTATGGATTAGACAGTTTACCTTTTCTGAGGATCCTTTTGAAGCAAGCCATCAAGCAGACTAATGAACTCAGCTGAAGGGTTGTGAAAAGCAGAACCTGTAAAAAAAAAGCACTTGAGAAAATAAGTAGTGGTTAGCAAAAACAACCATCACACAATGTAGACCAAATAATTATCTACAGCTGATGTTAAAGTTTCGTTTAATAGTAAGTTAACCTGAAATAATCTGAATGCATGAAGTATCCTAAATATAAATCCTATGCATTTGAAAGGATCCTCAAAAAAAAAAAACAACCCCAAAATCCTGCCGGAACTAACCCAAAGAACCCCCAACCCAACTATTTCTAATTGTTTACATTAACAAAGCACTCTTCAATTTTCATGTAGCTATTAGCAAGAAATAAAGTGGAGTTGACATCTACTTAAATTGAAATTACATTTTCCCCACCATAATTTTGAGACCATTCTTGCACCCTATTACAGAAAAGAGGTTTCCAAAATTCTTATTTAGCTGAAAAAGGCATCTTCTGAGAGTTCAGAACCATGAAACACAATCCATTTTGAAAACAAAATTTCTCTTAGAATTGAAACAAATAGCAGTTTTAATTCTACAGGCCACCATTTTCACTGCATTACTATAAACTGGAAAGAGCCATTAATATTAAGTGTCTCCATGAATACTATTCATACTCAAGTTAAATCAATACTTTTTAAAGTATTACTCTGATTTGATTAATTAAACAGCAACAGACTGTTACCCTCTGGTCTGGGTGGCAACAGATCTTCATACAAAATCCTTTCAGTTAATTCAGAAAAGCTGCCTGAGAAGAAAGGTGGCCTTCCTACAAACAAACAGAAATGTATTTCACAGATTAAGCAAATTTCAAAATAGCTGTCAGGTGCAATGATATACAATGAGCTCATTATCCTATGGAAATATCCAAAGAAATAAGCACTCTTAGCCCGAGTTTGATTTGTCAAATTTTCTTGTCAATTTAAATACAAATTCTTGGATTAAATTCTTCTACCATGAAAAGCAAAAGTGATAAAGGATAGAAGAGGCACTAAAGATGGCCTGATGGATGTCACCATGTTAGCCCTGTATGAGTATGCAATGAAACAACAACAGGAGGTCTAGGCAGAGATTTCAATATTTATGTAACTATGTTGATCCAACAGATGAGCATATTAAGAATGCAGAAGGTTGTACTATAATTCCCATTTGTGGTGAAATTTTCTTTCCAGCTGCAGCCCATGCTAATGTTATTTTTATGCACAGAAAACCAAATTACTCTAGTCTTATACTAGTGAAACAGTTTTCACTTTCAAAGGTCAAACTAAGGCACCTCAGAGTTTAATACTTAGGTTAAAACCATTGCACTTAGAATTAGAGGACTGCTATAATTTTAAATCGTAGTTTTTAAGGAATACAGGTTACTTAGCATCATAAGACTGGTCAAAATGGTCATCATGGTCAAAAGGACAACCTAATAGTATTACTTCATTTGATTATTTGATGAACTCTCTTTTTTAAAAATTCTTCAAGAAAAACTAGTATATGCTTCAAGAAATGTGTAAACCTGCCTTAAGTTTTTCTATGTCTTAACTTCACCAGAAAGTTAAGCAGAATTTATGCTGAAACTACAACCTATCTTTCCATTATCACAGATGTTAAATAGATACACAAACTTACAACCTGAGAACATTTCATAAAGTAAACATCCCAAGGACCACAGATCACTGGTTCTGGAGAAGTCTTCTCCCTTTATTACTTCTGGAGCTACATATAACGGGAGGCCTACAAAATAGAGCATGTATAAGGCACTTTGATTATTCATTCCATGTTTACCCTGTTCAACACTACAGACTTTGTCTCCACACTTCAGTGAGTTAGGAATTATCTTCATTTATTATAAGATGTATTTGATGGATACCAAATATTGGTATTCAAAGAAAATTCTCTCCTATATTTTTATTCAGTTATGTAGGATGATATACACTATTTTGTTGTTTATTTCATTCCTATTAAGCAAGCTGGCTTGTGCTACACTTTTCTAACACAGTTATTCATGTAAAATACGTTTTAATATTCTTTGACAGATTCCAGAGCCAAAGAAATTGATCAGAATGGTAAACCAATATAATTTGTATGCAAGTAACAGAAATTATTGTATTACATCAGGATAGGGTTTTGTTGTTAGTTTGCTTTGTTTCAGTTTGGTTTGGTTATAAAGTTATCTCAAGACATAAATCTTCACAAAATTAGAAAGCTCTGTTACAAAAACAAGGTAGGCAGCCAGCTGCATCACTGATCTAAACCAGTTATAGCTATTTTCACACTAAAACACTATGAAAACGTCACATATCAAATTACTGCAGCTACAAACTCCTTTCGTATTGATATAGAAAAAGAAATATACAGTTCCAATTTCTACAGTAGTTCCCTTCTAAACACTAAGTTGGTTCTCAAAAATCTCTAAAACAGTTACACAAACTCAGCAAAAAATATCAATTTCATAGTCCTTTAAAAAGCTTACTTCGAATTCTTTTATGACAAAAGGTCATTAATCATACACATCAAAAAAGCTGTTCTGAAAGGCAACGGGAAACAGATTAGATTTGTATTTCTTCCTGAATAAAGACCTGGTCTTGGTCTTAGTATTTCCAGTATGAACTTTCAGCAGGAGGTAGCAAAGTATTTAAAAAATTCTCTCTGTTCCCTTAAAATACTGCCAAGAATTCAGTTTTTCCTGATAACAGTAACTGTTATGACACATCATTACCTCAGAAACAGAGGTCTGTGGGATGCATTGAGATGATGACTAATAGAAGATTCAGAAGGTTAAGACTAAGTTTCTGAATTTTTCTTATTCAAATTTAAAAAAAAACAGTAGTTGTAGCCTACTGCATTTGCATGGATCTGTCTGTTGAAACTAAAGCACAGTAACTTCCTCATACTTTAAAAAGAAATTATCTTTCTTAAGTAAAAGGTAATGAAACAATCCAGCCTCAAACTAGAAATCACCTGAACTATTTGCATCAAAAAGGACAATGAAAGTACAGCAGTGCAGTCTCCAGAGAAAGAAGCAGCAGTTCTGTGTAGTACTTACTGAAATTTGTGCATACATTTGACATGAAATTAACAGAATTTAGTCCTAGATCATGCAGTTCAGACTTTTTAAAAATTCATTAATAGTTCCAATGCTCTTTTTTTTCTGAGACAAATGGAGATTAATATTAATTCATTTTTTTCCTTTATCATACTTCTAATATTAGTTATTTCTCCATTCTCCAGTTACTGCTTTATAACTGGAGCACAAAAGGTTATAAATAAGTGATTCTTTTTGTTACTTACTTTAAGCTTTATATCTTAAAAAAAAATACATGGTCCTTTATCACCTAAATATCAGAAGTATAGTTTCACAGTTTGGAAAACAGTTCCACTTTGAAATATGAATATCCTAATTTTTAGCAATCTTATCATTTTTCTGATTGTACTACTTGTGCTTAGCTAATGACATATGAAATGCATCAAGGACCAAAGGTATTTTACAGGGCTCTTCTTGCTACCATAATTTTCATCAAACAACAATTAATAACTAAGCCTCCTCAGTAAATCCAAACCAAGAATTAGTATTTTTTAAAATAAATTAGGTCCCTTGAAACTTTTCAGATCTCATTTGTATACCCAGTTTGAGTGGACTGGTGTTTGTTTGTTTGGGTTTTGGTTTTTTTAATAGACAAAGAATTAAAAACATTTTATAACATAATGAAGATGTGCTCAGGACAGACAGATGGTTTATACATTTAACTGTAATATAGGGATTTGACGTCAAGTTGTAAAAAGAAACACAAAGTAATATACTTCCAATTCCATTGAATGCTTGTTGTACGGGTATACTACAGTCTGTAATCACCTACATACAAACTTCAGTTCAAAAATAACCTGAAGCCTACTTACAAAAAACAGGAAAGGTCAGGAATTGTTAACATGTCATACATTTTATGACAGACAGAAGTATATTTTTTCCAGCTCTTAGTTACACTGGCATTATGAAACTTAGAAATATTACCATATACTCATAAATACAGTTTCTTTTTTTTCCACTCAGTTGCAGGTCTTGCTGCCTCCATAAGTTATGATCTCTCTAAACAATCATCCTTAAGAGCAAAATTTTGGTTTTGAGCTTATTTTAAAAATTCTCCATTTGTAGTACATATAAAACTTCCTTACAGAAAATGTACAGATCAGGGCATCCATTGCAGAGACACAGGCAAACATGTCAATCTTTACAAATTAGAACAGAAGAAAATTAATTATTCAGTTTCTCCAGAAATCCGGTCAGTCCCAACAGAACAAAGAACAACTATTTTATATGAAGTTCTTTTTTCCAAATTACTTCAAACAACGGCTTTTTCCAACTTTCATTCCATGCCTCTGGTATAAGTTAATTTTGGCATGAAAAAATATTATACCTTGAAATCTGTTTCTCAGGTATTTTGGGGTAGTGCTTTCACTGACATCTCTTTCGCCATCTTCAGATCCAAATAAAGCAAAAAATTGTTCCAAGTTTTCACCATCCAGTTTAGCCAAGCAAAAATTACTGAGTTTCAAAGTCCCGGTGCCTTCCAAAAGAATCTAGAATAAACATAATCCAACACAAGTATCATATACTAAAACTGATGACTGCTGAAATTTCCAACACAAAATATAAAATTTATTAAAAGAAAGAGATCACTATCTCTAACCATTCAAGTACATAGAGATGATCACTATAAATGAAAAGACCGGTAAGTTTTTCTTTTAACTCAATACGAATATTGTCCTTTTTCTTATAACCAAGAAATTACAGAATCTCATGATAGCAGCCGTAAGAGGTTTAATATGAACTTTTGCTTCCTCATCATTAAATCAAAATTGACAACGATGTTATTGTAGAAAAGAAAGTAGAAGTAGAATAACGCTGTGTAGGAGAAAAAAAGTGCAGTAAAAAGAAACATTGTTTCACTTCAGAAAAAAAAAAAAAAGAAGATAATCTTTCTAATTTTATTTAGCAGAAAATTCCAAAGATTTTGTCTAATGATCATAAGAGTTTTCTCTACATGATCACTGCTTATTCTTTAAAAGCTTCACAATGCCAAAAACACTGTTTGGAGAAACAGCTCAGCCAGATGGGAAGAAAACAAATCTTAAAAAAAAAAACCTGTATTACTTCAGAACCTTGCATTTTGAGTTCAAACCAGTACTTTATAGCAACATTCTTCCTTAGAAAAGACCGATGCATCTCTGTTATGCTTTATTCATGTGGGTTTTTTCTGCTTTTGGACCCACAAATAACAGAAACCGAGTGTAGTTGTCCAAGATCTCACAGAAAATCCAGATAAGTCAACTTGATGATTTACAGGTGAAGACTAAAACCAATTTCTGTTAAGCAAGAATTGGTGACCAGTCATTCTGGTCACAACATAAATTGAAAACAAACATGGACTTTGACAAAATTATACATAAATTACACACACACACACAAACTGGAAACTACATGAAGATTTGTATTTTTATGTAAGGTAATTTAAACAGCATTTGGAAGCAATACAGAAGATGATTAACAAATAAAGTTTATTTTACTTTACTCCCTCACTAGCATTTCCTATGACTTCAAAATATTCTGCAGCATGATAGTTATAATAATGAAGTTATACGTCCAAAGACAGAGAACTAAAACACTTCTGCAATTCAAACCAGTACACCAAATCAAAAAGAACCGGCAGAAGGTTAAAGCTGCTC
>WAAB01015552.1:1052-11661 GCA_013389865.1 Piaya cayana
AGCACTCAAGATCACCTGCTCCATGACTTTCCCTGGCACTGAGGTCAGACTGACAGGCCTGTGGTTCCCTGGATCCTCCCTGTGACCCTTCTTGTAGATGGGCACAACATCAACCAGCCTCTATTCCAGTGGAACTTCCCCAGTCTTCCAGGACTGCTGGAAGATGATGGAAAGGGGTTTGGCCACATAGAATAGGATCCTCACCATACATCACAGTAGGAAGGGGTAAAATATTCTGTTACTACAGGATTAGGATTTTAGAGGTGAAATTCCTTACTTGGGAATCTTGGAAATCAGCAGCAGAACTTCCACAGGTTTGTATTGATCTCTAGAATTTTGAAGCAAACAATAGGTCTAAGTATGCTTTTTCAAAATATATATTATAAAAGTCTTTTTAATGGCAGTATTAGAAAGATCAAAAGGAAAAGATTTGACTTTTTTTCCTAAGATTCTGTGATTTCACCTATGAACAGGAGAAATATTTAAATATTCAATAGCTAAGGTTACAGTTATTGTTCTTTTTCACATAAAAGGTCATTAGTATGTTACAATATGATTTTCAGTATGTCATGCTCTACTGACTTGTTGAGTAAAATATGCAACTGTGTGTCTGCTGCTTCCCTTCATCTACTGAAGAATGGATTTAAATTTAACATATCGTTTAATTTTCCTCTGACCAGAAATAAGGAAACAGATCATTGTATTTTTCTTGCTATTCAGATTATGTGATGGTTCATTCCTCCTTATAGTACTTCTGTACAGTGGCTGCAATTAAGAATGTGAACATGATATAAAGATTTAATGGAGAAAATAGAGATTTTCAGTGAGGTAGCAGAATGAGTAAATTAAAATTATTATGACCCTGAAATATATTAAGAATATTTTAACTTCATATCTGTCATCTGTTCACTACTCATCATAAATCATAGATATAATGATAATTTCACAGAGTTGTAATACAACTTATGTAATCGTTTCATAAAACATAAACAATGTTAAAAATTATAATCTAAAAATGTCCAAACTATGATGGCAGCAATCTAAAACAGACTTCCTATGATCTCTGACATATTCTTGAGTGTAAAGTAATAGCATGGCATAACACAGTTACTGACTTCATTGCACTGATGGTATAACCAGAGTAACTTGGAGGACACTTAGCATGTTTATTTAAGAACTGGTGTGGCTAAGAGCTGAATTTCAAATATACCAAAGGAAAAAAATATCCCAGCTATGGCTAAAAGTCACTTCTAATAAGCCAAATGACACCTTATAGATTTCTGTTTCAGTCAGAAAATTGATCAAATTTACTCTATGACAAACACACACACACACACATATATATATATGTATGTACATGTAAGTAGATCTACAGATAAAAATGGAAAGCTCATCTTTTGCCTACTTCCTGAGAATGTGACTGAAGAAGTCACTTAATTTGCTCATGCTTCCCCATCACTCAAAGCAGAAATCAGTAGAAGGCAGGCAAACAGGTGTAAGTGTTTCACAAATGGTTAACCTATAATAAAACCAATTTTATGAGCACAGTAATTTCAGTTTAAGAGGTTCTTCATGATGCCATGATTTATTAAACATAATTACTGCTTATAAGTTAGTGGGATATATTAAAAAAACCCAACAAGCTGCAAGGTGAGTGCTGAGTCTTCATTCACAACAGACAGTTCTCATACATCAGCTCTTTCAAGAGAATACTGGGCTATGTTAAATATATATGTGGTGAAATTTACCTGCATATAAGCTGAGTTGATTATTGCATGCAGTACTTTCCAGCTTAACTGTTTATTCCCAGCTAGTCCTCTCTCTACATAAATTAGATTATCTTTTCTACTTACAGAAAGAGACTTATTGACATAAATATTTGAAATTTACGGAACATACTTGATTTGTACTGCTTTTTGTTTCTATAGTTAGTGGTAACAGTTCTCAGCACTTTAAAAAAATTTTCCATGAAAACAGTGAATAAAATGTATGAAGTAGACATGTAGAGTATTGATTCATTTACAGGAGAGATGCAGAACAGATTTACAATACAACTGAGACTGCAGCTAGAGTTAATACAAGTGAAGGTTAAGAAAAGAGCTTATGTAGCAGTACATAATCAAACATGAGTCTCTAAGATATGTATTTTAGAGACTAGTACGAAAATTTGTAATGAGCTCCTTTATAGATTAGAAATGGAGGCAAAAAACATCCCATCACCAAAATATTTTGAGTGTTTACATAACTTTAAAATATTTCCAAAATTAAACAATACTTTTTGGAAGTTAGAGATGTGATACAAAATTACATTTTTATGTGAGACTATCTCCCATGTAGTATCAAAGTTAACATATGTAAAGTTTATCCTGATCTTAAAAATTGTACAACAGAATGAGACAGAAAACCCAAACAATCACGCAACTTGACATAAACAAAAGATAACCTTCATTTTCTTTGTCATTTGATGCACAACTACTTTTAAAATTTTTGCAGAAGGAAACATCTGCTGAAAAGTGTACACATTCAGGTTCAGAATAGCTAAAAAGTAAAATAGTTGCTATTTATCTCTTATAATGTTCATTGCTTAAACTCAGTGATCTGACAAGTTGCAATCACTTAGCATTAATTGAACTGAGATCTTGTAAGTCTTGCTAAGATATTGGGATTATTAAAAATAAACTGAATTGAATGAATAATTAAACAACTATCAGGATATTAATATGCAGGATATTAATGGTAGTCAAAGACCATTCAGAGCACAGTTACTAGACTATTTATATATTAAACAGAAAGAATAGAAAAATGTCTAATAGGTATGTAATATCTGCAGAGAAATAATTGCAGGAAACCTTAAATGACTTATGTAAGACTTTTTGAAACAAATGGTGTTACTCTTCACACAGGGCCAGGATATTCAGCCAGGTCTTCAGTCAGCCTAATATCTGCTGAAAGGGTGTTAGGGTTGGACACATACATCCAAAAGATACAGGGAGTATCCTGAAGATGATTTCTTGACGTATGCGAGCTATAAAACAAAAACAAGAAATGATTTTCTAGACTGGATAAACCCATAGAAGAAGAACTTGTCAAAGATGTGAAATTTAGTAGGAAATGTGCTAGTGATGATGAATGTAAAATCTTGAAAGGAGGAAACAAGACAATGAGTAGAATACCTCAGAATGATCCAGATGCAGAACTGAAGCTTCTAGAAAATTATATTCTCAACAGTGTTTTGGGCCTTTGAGGGCTTCAGTCTTTTTCTGCTACCCCAATATTTCCTTATTACTGTTTGAAGGCTAAATAAAAAATAGCTTATATGTCCTCTAAATAACTGACCTGTCAACATAGACTTAGAAAAAGAATTTTAAACTTTGTAGAAAGGGGCCAGGGTGGGGGGGAAATACAGCATTTATACATTTCTCATATTCCAAAAATGGTTTTCCAGTAGTTAAAATACTTGTCTAAGGTATAGAGGGCATTAACTTACCTAACTGTTCCATCACACAGAAAGCCGGGCTTTGAAATGCAAGTTCTCATGCCCAACTGGAATTTCTAAATTACTAGCAGTCTCTACCTGATATGTTTCTACTCTGTGTTAAAATCATTAACTGAATCCAGCAGAGATGACAGAGATGGCTGAAGAACTAACGGTAAGGTAATGATCAAATACAAGAACAAAACCTTCAGATTAAATATTAAGTATTGGAAGTATAAAATGCAGTACTTAACTAACCCTTGACTTTTCTACAAAAGAGGTTTGTCTTTTGTGGTTCTGATTAAATATTTTTCATTGAAACCCAGAAATCACTCCAAGCTTAAATTCTGTTCAAGGCAGTAACAACTGTATGAAAAGACTTCCTAAGCCAAATTAACTGTATTTGGTATCTACTTGAGACTGGAGTTCAAAGCATAATTGAAAAGAAGGCCTTAGTGTTAGGGATAGGGCTTATTTTGCTTATTTATTTTTAATTAAAATGTTGAGAGAAAATCATTTTAAGCCCACAAAGTGACTAATCTTGACCCAGAACAGCATTTGAAACACCAACTTCACTTCAGGCCTAGAGACATTCCATGGTACTGTCTTGATACTTAAAGATAAGAAGATGCTCTTTTGGCTGATCAAAATCAAAGTAGTTAAATTTCACACTTTCAAAAGGGTGCAGAGAGGCAGGTACAATTACTAACTGTCATGCTATAAATGTGAGATAGGAAATCTTGGCAACATCAGCTTTTCTCAGAACATAGAGAAAAATTAACATAAAATGGCAAAAGACAGAGGGAAGACAAAAGATTAAGGAAAGATTATTAAAACAAAAAAATACTAGTAATTTAACAGAAATTCATATTAATATAAAAATATGTACAGCTTCAATGCAACAGACAACATTTTTATGAATATCAGAATGTTTTTCAGCTCATAATTTCTATGCACACCTCAGTTAAGACAAACTTATGCTTGGGTTTGGAAATAGATACCAAGGGGAAATCTGCCACCAAAATAATACATCATTTCATCACAATAAAAACGTCATAGTATATATGTCAGCTTACTTAGCCATTAGAAAAAATTGGGGGTTTACAGCTTCAAGGAAATGTGACATTTCACATTTGACACATTATTGCACACAGCTGTAAACTTTATTTCCAGTTGGCTCAATTTAAGAAAGCTTTCTTTGCAAAGACCTATTAGACTTCAAAATTTCCCACTACAATTGGACATTAAAATTCCCAAGAGGTACATATAGAGCATTTTTTTAATGATCTACAGAATTTTTAAGAGTTTGCAATGGTTAGACTGGAGGTCTTTTCCAATATAGTGATTCTGTGATCTAATGATTTCTTATCCAAGAGTATAAATTAGAATTTATGTTACATATAATTACATATATTTAAGGCCAAATAATAAATAATATTTGGGAGGACTCCTCTGGTTCAGTGAATTTCATTTTCTCTGGGAGAATTAAAAATGTACAAAATTTAAAAAAAAATTTTAAAAGGAAGAAAAAAGAAACCAAGATCTCCTGAAACAAATTCAGTTGTGGAAAATCAAAGAAGAAATAGTTTTGCAAAACAATCTTCTAATTTTAAGGGGTTCTCCCTGCAATTACACTGTTTAATCTAAGAGCATTTTCCTTCTCAGAAACATTCATAGGTTCCCCATTATAAAAGCCAAGATTATGTGCTTTAGCTTCTATCAAAAGGAAATGGTCGTCACAGTGAGAAATTCATCTGCTGATCATTTTTTATATGGAAACTGGATCATTCAAATTATTTCCGCAGAGTGTCAGTGTTATGGGGGTTATTGTATCACTACATGACCTGGTACTGGCTAATTAAATTTTAATTATTTGTCTACAGCTTTCATTATCTTTTGAGTATAAATTAATGCAGTCTTCAAGTAACTGCTACTTATATGAAATGGATGGTTCAAATTATGTGTAATATTTTCCTTTTCTAGAATGCAAGATTACTAAGGTTAAGGATATTACTTCACGGGTTCTGTTTTATGGCATGTTTGGAAATCACACATGTCAATAAGGATCCTGCAGAGAAAGGCAGAAGAACTATGCATGTAGTATTCTATGATATTTTAAGAAAAAATAGGTAGTAGTAAGTATTGACATAGACACTGCCTTAAGTAAGTGCTCTTTATAGCTAGATCCAGTACAAAAGTATTTTTAGTTTGATTTCTAAACACATGTAACTTTAAAAAAAAAAGGAGACCATAATGCTATTGTAAACTGAGTGCTTGCAGGCTTATGACTTCCTGTGTTAAAAATCTTATAAGCTAAAATATAGTCTGTACTTAGTAAAGGTATTTTTTTAATGCTTAGATATTTTGAAACGCAGACAGCAATGAAAAGAAAATATTAACCAGCTATTAAAAAACCCTCAGGCATTATGCTAATGTTTATTTGATATATGGCTTACTATGAAATTCATTCTACTAATAGAAAATATGTGGTGTTTCTATATTCCAGAAGAAATAAACTCATTCAACATTAAAGTCTAAAATATGGGATAATTAAAATAGAAAATACAATAACTTATGTTTAACACACAGAAATATTCAGCCTATGCATCACAATTTTTTTTAAAGGAGGAAATGTATTTTTATGGCCTCAGCTATGACACAAATGTAACTAAGTATATATTGTATTTGCTTTCAGATGAATCACCAGCCATTCATCAAAATGATTACAGCAGTTTCTGTATAGATTTAATTTGATCTATTTTGTGTGGTCTTTGAAACTTAATCTAAAATGTTTAAAAGAAGGTCTACAAGATCTTTCTTTTAAAAATGTTGAAAAACATTTCATATGAACTTTCATTAGGGAGAATACCAACAAAAAAACCCCTTCTTTCTCCTTTCAAATTCAAAATATGTTTGAAAAGAATCAATAGGAAGCCATTAAAACTCTAATAATGACAAAATATTTCCAAACAATCTTATTTATATGAACATCACTGAGAGAAAACAAGATATTTACCTGATTTCTTTAAATGCTTTTTAGGTTCCACACCATTAAATTAGCAACTTCTGCATGCTTTCATCAATTCTGAGTTCCTTATGTCTCTTCTTTAACTAATCATACGTTAGCCAAGATAGTAAATGTAGGAACATGACTTCAGGTGTAATGACTGACATTTGCCTTACTTACACCATGGTATTTGTGTCCATTCTACATTTAATATTCCCAGTGCTGTGGCAGACTTTATTATTACCATTTCTTTCAATATAAATAGTTCATAGCCCTCAAAAGTCATTTGAAGGGAAAAAGAATTGCATGTTTTTTTCCCCTAGTTTCTCCAATGGCTGAGGGATCTGGGTTTGTTTAGCCTGGAGAAGAGGTGGCTGAGAGGAGACCTCATTGCTCTCTATAACTACCTGAAAGGAGGTTGTAGAGAGGAGGGTGCTGACCTCTTCTCCCAAGTGACAGGGGACAGAACAAGAGGGAACGGCCTCAAGCTCTGCCAGGGGAGATTTAGGCTGGACATTAGGAAAAAATTTTCACAGAAAGGGTAATTGAGCACTGGAACGGTTTGCCCAGGAAGGGGGTTGATTCACCTTCCGTGGAGGTGTTTAAAGGACGGGTGGACAAGGTGCTAAGGGACATGGTTTAGTGTCTGATAGGAATGATTGGACTTGATGATCTGGTGGGTCTCTTCCAACCTGGTTATTCTATGAATTCTATGATTCTATGAAGTCATCAGTTAAGTGAGAAGGGGGATCCTGGTGTCACTAAAATATACAGTACAGATATGCCTGTTGAGTATAAGATCAGAAGCAACATTCCCAAGAATATTATTGCATTATTTTGATCCACTTCAGGCTCTGAGAGACTTATAAAAGGTATCAGAATATATGTTATAGTAACTATTCTGCACACATGGCACAGACTTATACTGACACTAGAAAAGATCATGTTCCACACCAGGCAGATAAAACTCCCAGAGCTGAACAGTTGTGTGTTTCTCCCCAGATTCTTAACAGATGGGAATCTTTGTGGAGAACACTTCCATTTCAAGAAAAAGTTTCCCAAATATTGACAATGCAAAGAGTAGTTTGATCATTGCCAGAAGTTTACACTGAAGGAAAGAGATATGAAATATGAAAAAATAAAAGTAAAAAGGAGAAGAAAAGAACATGTTTCCAAAAGAGATTAAAAAAATCTTGACGGTTAATTTAAGTCAAAAGAATATTTTAATTTAAATGTTGGCAAAAAAAATCGTACTAAATGTGTCTCACGTAGTTTTTCATATAATCAAATTGATCTTTAAGCAAAACAGCTCTGCACCAGGATTGCAGTAGCAGGATGATGAAAACAAATGTCTACAGTAGACTTTGATAGAAATTTAGAAGAACAGATGAATCTAAAAGTTAAAGACTGCAGTATCTCCTTAGTTTACAAAGCTGCTAAATTTTGCTGCATCTAAACTGCAGCTTTTTTGTAGCCCAAAGAAGCCAAAGGAAACAGAAACAAAGATTTCATCCCATTTAAAGCATTAAGACTTCCAGTCAGGTAACAATCAGAAAAACATCAACTACACACACATAGACTTCCTGATATTAACTTCAATGTTTACTCCTTGGGGGAGGATAATTATAGCTGTTTATTAAAGCAAGTTTTTTATTTAGTGTTAAATTTCATCTTAAGAGATGCATAGCTTGCATATAGACATTTTCAATGAAATTGTACCTAGTCAGTATGTACCTGTACTCGTATGTGCATACTGATTTCTTCAACAGAACTCCTGTACTTGAGTTACATAAAGATAAAATAAAGCAGGCTCTCTTCCTTATGAGCTTATAAGCATACTGAACATTAACAAACAATTGTATCTTTTAGAGTTTAACTTTATATATATATACACACACACATATATATATTTAGCTTTAAATCAGAGCCTTAAAGTTATGCAATTCAGTTACACAGAGGCACAGTAACAAATGACAATGCAATGAAAGATTTAACCAGCTTCCCCCATCCCAGCTTTCAATAATTCTATGAGGGATAATCCCAGAAGAGACCAAATAAAACTAAGAATGCAGAGGATAAATGCTAATGCCTTTTCTCAAATCAAGTACCTATCCCCAGAGTCACTATCCAGTGTGTTATATTCAGTCTTCATTCAACAAAAGATGTTTTATTAAGATTGAAAAAAGAGAATGCACTAGGTATTTATCTCCAGGTTACTCTAATACTTATGAGCATCTTGAAGATGGGAATATGTTAATTAAGATATACTGTAGATGTGACCATGGAAGAGCTTTGGGGAGGAAGGGGAATGTGAAATCCTCAATCACAGCCAAAATATTAGCTTTCCTAAGTCCAAAAAAGAGCTGATTGGAAAGTGCATTTTGGGACAGTGAAGAAGGATTAGAAAATAATAATTAAAAAAAACCAACAATTTTCTTTTTGACTCTTCATTTGTGATACAACTGATTCTGGCTAAACTCACTCACCTGACTGTAGTTGAATTATAAATAAATAAATAAAATTAAATTAATTTCCCCACATCAAGTCTGTTTTGCCTGTGACATTATCTGCTGAGTGTTCTCCCTGTCCTTCTCTGGACCCGTGAGCTTTTCATTGCATTTTACTCCCCCTGTCTAGTTGAGGAGTGACAGAACAGCTTGGTGGACATCTGTCATCCAGTCCAGGTCAACTCACCACATCTAAATACTAAATATGGAAAAGCTTCAATAAGCACAGACATTCCTCATCACATTATTTCATTATTTTAACATATGTGAAGTGTGATTAACAAGGTATGCTGCTTTAGATCATAGAAGATATATATGAGCCAGAAAGTAATTTGTTGGTAGATAGGTTCTCACTGTGTTATTTTATATAATTGTAACAATTCAGTTGTGCACGTGTGTTCCATTTTTGTGCACAACTACAAACAGAGCTGGCCATTCTCCAGAAGTCTACTGCATAATTGAAATTAAACTGTGTGAACCAGGAAAAGGATAAACAACAACAACAAAAAAGATCTGCTATGTTCAGAATTACACTGGACAACCCTTACAATGAATGTATTGTTATGTTTGTAGGCACTCATACCCAAACACTGAAACTTGAATTATCTTAATGTAGTCTGTTAGACCTAATGCTGATTTTTATCATCTGAAGTCTCAGACATCTGAATACTTTTCTTGTCATTTCCTCATGAATTTTCTGAACTCTATAGGCATTAAACTTTGTTTATTAACAGCCTACCAGTTAGTATTTTTCTTGTTTACTTTTAAGTTGGTAAACTAAGCACTTTATATTGGCATATGTCAATACAATTGATTTTTTGTTCTTGTTTCTCATCCTTTTGATTGAAAAGTCAAAGACATGAAGTACTGTGCATTCACTTTTAAATTATATATTTAAATAACATTTATGTGAGATATTTGACAGGTCATTTTTTTTGTCATTTGATGTATCTTTATTTTTCTCACTATTGTCGAACTATTTGAATCCTTCCTTTATTGGTTTTGCTTTTGGTATTTCAAAGCTGATTTATTACATGATATATATTTGATTTCCACATAATACTGATTTGAAACTCTCTATTAACATTTCTAGGACCATTTCATGGTCACATAACAGGGTTTATTCATCTCTACATCACTCGGATGTAAAAGGGAATTTTTTTCCTATGNAAAGGAGATCCAGAAATATCTACCTCCTCTCCGTTTTTTACTCAATATAGAGAAAATTGTATGTTCAGCTAAGCTCTTGCAGAAGTCCTGCTACTAAAAATAAAATGTGAGTTTTTGTATGAGAATTTACAGGGTTTATTATATTATAGCATCATTTTTAAACAAACAAACAAACAAAACCCCCCAACAATCTGATATGTGTATAAATGGATTTTTGCCTATAATAACATGTTCTTATTTTTCGTTATACTGAGATGGCAGTCTTGGCTCAATAAGTTTTCCTGTTAAGTCACTGAAGCCATAGACAGACAGCTGTCTCTTAATCCATCTAGTACCCTACAATGAAAGTTTCTGAGAAGACTTCCTAACTGGTTCCAGGTAATAGTTATCAGTATTAGCTTAGATTCTATTTTTCAAGAGTGTTTTCAGCTGATTTTTGCCTGAAATAAA
>WAAB01015552.1:11682-51777 GCA_013389865.1 Piaya cayana
CTTGAAGATGGGAATATGTTAATTAAGATATACTGTAGATGTGACCATGGAAGAGCTTTGGGGAGGAAGGGGAATGTGAAATCCTCAATCACAGCCAAAATATTAGCTTTCCTAAGTCCAAAAAAGAGCTGATTGGAAAGTGCATTTTGGGACAGTGAAGAAGGATTAGAAAATAATAATTAAAAAAAACCAACAATTTTCTTTTTGACTCTTCATTTGTGATACAACTGATTCTGGCTAAACTCACTCACCTGACTGTAGTTGAATTATAAATAAATAAATAAAATTAAATTAATTTCCCCACATCAAGTCTGTTTTGCCTGTGACATTATCTGCTGAGTGTTCTCCCTGTCCTTCTCTGGACCCATGAGCTTTTCATTGCATTTTACTCCCCCTGTCTAGTTGAGGAGTGACAGAACAGCTTGGTGGACATCTGTCATCCAGTCCAGGTCAACTCACCACATCTAAATACTAAATATGGAAAAGCTTCAATAAGCACAGACATTCCTCATCACATTATTTCATTATTTTAACATATGTGAAGTGTGATTAACAAGGTATGCTGCTTTAGATCATAGAAGATATATATGAGCCAGAAAGTAATTTGTTGGTAGATAGGTTCTCACTGTGTTATTTTATATAATTGTAACAATTCAGTTGTGCACGTGTGTTCCATTTTTGTGCACAACTACAAACAGAGCTGGCCATTCTCCAGAAGTCTACTGCATAATTGAAATTAAACTGTGTGAACCAGGAAAAGGATAAACAACAACAACAAAAAAGATCTGCTATGTTCAGAATTACACTGGACAACCCTTACAATGAATGTATTGTTATGTTTGTAGGCACTCATACCCAAACACTGAAACTTGAATTATCTTAATGTAGTCTGTTAGACCTAATGCTGATTTTTATCATCTGAAGTCTCAGACATCTGAATACTTTTCTTGTCATTTCCTCATGGATTTTCTGAACTCTATAGGCATTAAAGTTTGTTTATTAACAGCCTACCAGTTAGTATTTTTCTTGTTTACTTTT
The DNA here is from genome assembly GCA_013389865.1 of Piaya cayana. Lineage (NCBI taxonomy): Eukaryota > Metazoa > Chordata > Aves > Cuculiformes > Coccyzidae > Piaya > Piaya cayana. The sequence goes on from WAAB01015552.1 coordinate 12,721, forward strand.
AAGTTGGTAAACTAAGCACTTTATATTGGCATATGTCAATACAATTGATTTTTTGTTCTTGTTTCTCATCCTTTTGATTGAAAAGTCAAAGACACGAAGTACTGTGCATTCACTTTTAAATTATATATTTAAATAACATTTATGTGAGATATTTGACAGGTCATTTTTTTTGTCATTTGATGTATCTTTATTTTTCTCACTATTGTCGAACTATTTGAATCCTTCCTTTATTGGTTTTGCTTTTGGTATTTCAAAGCTGATTTATTACATGATATATATTTGATTTCCACATAATACTGATTTGAAACTCTCTATTAACATTTCTAGGACCATTTCATGGTCACATAACAGGGTTTATTCATCTCTACATCACTCGGATGTAAAAGGGAATTTTTTTCCTATGCAAAAGAAAAACACCTACTGAAACATTTGTACAGGTGCTAAAGAATTGCCTCCCCCTCTAAGATGTGTGGTCATGCTTTTCTGAGAGTTCAAAATGAAACTCTATGGAGAACAAAAGGGCTGCAGTTGCTCCTGGATTAAGATGCAAGGTAGAGTATTTCATTCTTCTCCCATTGCATATCCATCAAAAGGCTAGGCCTAATATGTCTTGTGTTCATCTCTGTTCACATATCATTTCAAAAATTGCAAGAATGAAAAGGTTATCTGATGTCAGAAAAAAAAAATCATACTGAGTAGAGGGTTAAGTTGTCAAGGTGAATTTAACCTAAAATTGTGTTAAAAATAAAGGAGATCCAGAAATACTTTCTACCTCTCCTCTTTTTACTCAATATAGAGAAAATTGTATGTTCAGCTAAGCTCTTGCAGAAGTCCTGCTACTAAAAATAAAATGTGAGTTTTTGTATGAGAATTTACAGGGTTTATTATATTATAGCATCATTTTTAAACAAACAAACAAACAAAACCCCCCAACAATCTGATATGTGTATAAATGGATTTTTGCCTATAATAACATGTTCTTATTTTTCGTTATACTGAGATGGCAGTCTTGGCTCAATAAGTTTTCCTGTTAAGTCACTGAAGCCATAGACAGACAGCTGTCTCTTAATCCATCTAGTACCCTACAATGAAAGTTTCTGAGAAGACTTCCTAACTGGTTCCAGGTAATAGTTATCAGTATTAGCTTAGATTCTATTTTTCAAGAGTGTTTTCAGCTGATTTTTGCCTGAAATAAATAAAAAGTGTTCATAGGCAGAAGGGAGTAAGGACAGCCCACTAACCAATGTTCATACAGAAATTGAGCCAAATTCAAAAAGTGTTTTTTCATGATCTTCTGAAACAATAATTAGCTGCTTGTTTCCATTCAGTATATGTACAACTGTATTTTCAATAATTACCTTGAAAACTTCTTTCTGAAACCTGACACCATTCCTCTTGATAATAATATCATGGAAACACTTTCCCTCTTTGTGAGTTTTGTTAAAATAAAATTTTGTGATAAGCATGAATTGATCAGCTGCAGTGATGATGAGGGTAATGTTACAACATAAATAAAGCAGACAGAGTGTACAGTCTGTATTTGGGATAATGTATACTTGCTGACACAAGCCATTCATATTTTCATAAATACTCTTGTAAAACAGACCTTTCACTCATCATTTTTATATACATACCATCAGCAGAAAAATCTTTTGGTACAGACCAGCTGTACTACACAAACCACAGACTACAGTTAAAGAACTGAAGCAGAGATCTCACGCTTCAGAGGAAAAAACATAATCTGAAAGTCTGTAAGAGTTTCCAGTTCAACTAATTTCTTTGGACTAGAGAAAAAACAGAAAAGTATTGTACAAAAATATTCTCAAGGAAGGGTTGCGCATTAGAGAGCAAAAGGCTGGTCTATGTCATTCACCATTAAATCCCATTTTAAATACTAGAGAGTGTCCCACCAGAGATCCTCCCGTGGCCCTGGGAGAGGTACTGGTGGGGCAGGTGTTTCCCTGTGGCCCCCATGCTGGAGCAGGGAAAAGCGTGAAAAGGAAAGAATGTCAGAGAGGAACTGTATGGACTGATTGGAACAACCAATTCCCCAGCACCGCTCAGAAGGAAGGATGTTGAAGAGTCAGAAGAGAGGGAGTGAAGGTTAACCTGAGAAGAAGACAGATGGAGGGAATATGTTTTAGGACTTTTGCCTTTTCTACTTACTGTTCTAATACATTTTCAACAGGTAATAAATTAATTTTGCCAAAGTAAAATTTCTTATGTCTTTGACAACAACTGGTAAGTGATCTTGACCCGTGAGCTTTTCTATCTTATTTCCTGCCTCTGTTTTCTTGAGAAGAGGGAGCGAAGGAGCAGCTATGTGGAGATTTGACAACCACCCATAGTCAACCCACAACAAAATAAGTAGTTTTAGCTGGTTAAAATTGAGAAAAAAATAGGCCTGAATACCCTGTTACATGTTTAGCTGTTTGTCCTGGTTTTGACTGGGATAGAATCAATTTTCTTCTAAGTAACTACAGCATTTTACATTTAGCATGGGAACAAAGTTGATAACATTTATTGATTTGGTTTATGGTTGGGCAATGTCTAGCTCCTGGTATGAGAGGAATGCTATTTCTGGGAAAATCAAGGACTTTTCTCAATTTTCCATGTTTCACAAGTAAGCAGGTGTATGAAACTGGGAGGAATAGATCTAGGACATGTGACCCAAATGGGCCAACAGAAGTATTCCATACCATAGTTGTCACATTGACTGTAATTCAGGAAGTTTTCCAGGGACATGTTCTCTTCCTCNTTTTTTCCTATGCAAAAGAAAAACACCTACTGAAACATTTGTACAGGTGCTAAAGAATTGCCTCCCCCTCTAAGATGTGTGGTCATGCTTTTCTGAGAGTTCAAAATGAAACTCTATGGAGAACAAAAGGGCTGCAGTTGCTCCTGGATTAAGATGCAAGGTAGAGTATTTCATTCTTCTCCCATTGCATATCCATCAAAAGGCTAGGCCTAATATGTCTTGTGTTCATCTCTGTTCACATATCATTTCAAAAATTGCAAGAATGAAAAGGTTATCTGATGTCAAAAAAAAAAAAAATCATACTGAGTAGAGGGTTAAGTTGTCAAGGTGAATTTAACCTAAAATTGTGTTAAAAATAAAGGAGATCCAGAAATACTTTCTACCTCTCCTCTTTTTACTCAATATAGAGAAAATTGTATGTTCAGCTAAGCTCTTGCAGAAGTCCTGCTACTAAAAATAAAATGTGAGTTTTTGTATGAGAATTTACAGGGTTTATTATATTATAGCATCATTTTTAAACAAACAAACAAACAAAACCCCCCAACAATCTGATATGTGTATAAATGGATTTTTGCCTATAATAACATGTTCTTATTTTTCGTTATACTGAGATGGCAGTCTTGGCTCAATAAGTTTTCCTGTTAAGTCACTGAAGCCATAGACAGACAGCTGTCTCTTAATCCATCTAGTACCCTACAATGAAAGTTTCTGAGAAGACTTCCTAACTGGTTCCAGGTAATAGTTATCAGTATTAGCTTAGATTCTATTTTTCAAGAGTGTTTTCAGCTGATTTTTGCCTGAAATAAATAGAAAGTGTTCATAGGCAGAAGGGAGTAAGGACAGCCCACTAACCAATGTTCATACAGAAACTGAGCCAAATTCAAAAAGTGTTTTTTCATGATCTTCTGAAACAATAATTAGCTACTTATTTCCATTCAGTATATGTACAACTGTATTTTCAATAATTACCTTGAAAACTTCTTTCTGAAACCTGACACCATTCCTCTTGATAATAATATCATGGAAACACTTTCCCTCTTTGTGAGTTTTGTTAAAATAAAATTTTGTGATAAGCATGAATTGATCAGCTGCCGTGATGATGAGGGTAATGTTACAACATAAATAAAGCAGAGTGTACAGTCTGTATTTGGGATAATGCATACTTGCTGACACAAGCCATTCATATTTTCATAAATACTCTTGTAAAACAGACCTTTCACTCATCATTTTTATACACATACCATCAGCAGAAAAATCTTTTGGTGCAGACCAGCTGTACTACAGAAACCACAGACTACAGTTAAGGAACTGAAGCAGAGATCTCACGCTTCAGAGGAAAAAACATAATCTGAAAGTCTGTAAGAGTTTCCAGTTCAACTAATTTCTTTGGACTAGAGAAAAAACAGAAAAGTATTGTACAAAAATATTCTCAAGGAAGGGTTGCGCATTAGAGAGCAAAAGGCTGGTCTATGTCATTCACCATTAAATCCCATTTTAAATACTAGAGAGTGTCCCACCAGAGATCCTCCCGTGGCCCTGGGAGAGGTACTGGTGGGGCAGGTGCTTCCCTGTGGCTCCCATGCTGGAGCAGGGAAAAGCGTGAAAAGGAAAGAATGTCAGAGAGGAGCTGTATGGACTGATTGGAACAACCAATTCCCCAGCACCGCTCAGAAGGAAGGATGTTGAAGAGTCAGAAGAGAAGGAGTGAAGGTTAACCTGAGAAGAAGACAGATGGAGGGAATATGTTTTAGGACTTTTGCCTTTTCTACTTACTGTTCTAATACATTTTCAACAGGTAATAAATTAATTTTGCCAAAGTAAAATTTCTTATGTCTTTGACAACAACTGGTAAGTGATCTTGACCCGTGAGCTTTTCTATCTTATTTCCTGCCTCTGTTTTCTTGAGAAGAGGGAGCGAAGGAGCAGCTATGTGGAGATTTGACAACCACCCATAGTCAACCCACAACAAAATAAGTAGTTTTAGCTGGTTAAAATTGAGAAAAAAATAGGCCTGAATACCCTGTTACATGTTTAGCTGTTTGTCCTGGTTTTGACTGGGATAGAATCAATTTTCTTCTAAGTAACTACAGCATTTTACATTTAGCATGGGAACAAAGTTGATAACATTTATTGATTTGGTTTATGGTTGGGCAATGTCTAGCTCCTGGTATGAGAGGAATGCTATTTCTGGGAAAATCAAGGACTTTTCTCAATTTTCCATGTTTCACAAGTAAGCAGGTGTATGAAACTGGGAGGAATAGATCTAGGACATGTGACCCAAATGGGCCAACAGAAGTATTCCATACCATAGTTGTCACATTGACTGTAACTCAGGAAGTTTTCCAGGGACATGTTCTCTTCCTCCTTGGACTCTGTCCTGGTTGCATAGTCCTGTGCCCCTTGGGTCCTCTGCTCTCATCAGTCCCTCACACAACACTTCTGCTCTAAGTGCATTTCCTGCTTGTTCTGAGTCCAGTTCCAAGATTCATCATGTCTCTGTGAGGGTGACACCTGTGCCATGGGAACTGCTGTGCTCCCTATGTCTGCTATCTGGCATTCATATCTAGTAGCATGCAGTATGGAGCTAAGTAATTGTCTTGTATATTTTATTTATTAGTATTAGTATTTGTTTCTAATGTTTTATTAAAACTTACTATTTCAGCCTTTGGATCTTCTTTTTCTTTCCTCATTTCCCTTGCCCAGGGTGGGGGTAGAACTGCGCAATACAGAGGCTGTCTACTGTTTAACTGCTGACTAAGGGGGCTAAACTAGAACACCAATATATATCAAGGTAGTGATGTGTGACTAGCACTCTGACAAGAACAAAACACAGGAAAAGTGAGAATCATGACACTGATCCCCCTGTCAAACATAGCAGAAGCTCAAGGCAGAAAACAAGCAAAAAAAAAAAAAGATCCAGTTTGTTTCTCCTGTCTGATACTATCTAGATGCTTTCCTTTCATTCCTATCAAGGTAATTTCAGCAGTTCATGTCCTTTTGAACTAGTGTAAGTGACCATCTGACCACACTACGCTCTTTGCATAAGAGATTTGTTGACATTCTTCTTAAATTTACTCACACAAATATGTTGTTTAGTTGCATATATCCCTCCAATCAACTGATTTTTGCTTTTTATGGATTACAGAATCCCATTGCTCATATGCAGAAATGCATAAAGGCTTCTATCCTGTGTATATATGTTTTTTCTTCAGTACAATATTGAAGATAGGAAGACAGTTACATTAACTCAGGCTAGGTTCAAGCATCATTTCAACTTAAGGAGTTTCACTGCACCTTACTTACAGAATACAGCATTGCTACAATAAACTACCCAAAATACTCATAAGTATAATCTTCAGAGGTTACTAATTAATCTTAATCAGAATAAATTTATAGGACTAACCACATAGGACTAACTCAAATAAATATCCTGAATATTCATCTCTGTGTAAAATAATAGATCGATTTGAAAAAGGATTTTATGCTTAATGTTTTGAAACAGGTTTTGTTACCAGGGATTTTCTCTTATATCATGATTCTTACAGTAATTTAACTGTAATGCAAACATATTAGCTTATTTCTTTCATCAGTTGAAAATATCACTGAAATAAACATTTTCGGACCATTAGATTGCTTATAGTATTTGATCTTGCCTTTTCTTTTAAACATAAAATACAAAGGCATGGCTCATTACTTAATGGCTCTTCAACAGCAGGGGGAGCTTTCAGCATGTTTAGAACTCCACAGTGTTTTTAATTCATCATTCAGGAAAGTGTAACTGAGCTGTATTATGCTGCATAATAGATTTTAGAAAGATTAAACTGTTTCTGATTGTATTCCCAGGGTTAACACTATACCTGAACTATAATTAAAAAAGAAAATTTAAAAACCCCAGAACAACAATGCACAAAATAATAAAAAACAACCTTACTCACTAGCATCTTTTATCAACAGCAGTTTGATCTTCTAGGAAAGAGGCAAGAGCTTATGTCCCTTACCTGGCAATTTATTGTGGAACTCATCTCACAGTTGTATGTTACAAAGACATTTCGATGGTCAGAAAACTTAGCTACATCAGACTGAAACATATAGAACTGATTATAAGTAGGTGTATATCACTCTGACATAGATAAGGTTATGACCACATTAATGAGTTAAAATAACTGGTACAGACTTCATTTTTTATTAAAAAAGGCAATTCCAGTTCTCAGTGTAGTAAAGATGATTTTTCCAGGCAGTTTCCATGGAAATACACAAGTAGAAATATACATTTGTTTTCATTTTAAACGAGATATTTATATTTTTATTAATTATTCTCAGCTGGACTGTCAGCATTGCTGCATAACAATGTACATGCATTCACAAAAGAATAGAGAAGAAAAAAATGAAAGCTCAGCATTAATTGGTTATACATAATTTGCGTTTACAGTTGAGTATACTATTCATCACACAAGCTAGTTGACTCAAACACACAGAAATTGCACTTGTTTATTATTATTTATATGTCCTGTACATGTTTCTGTGTGACCTGCTCTAGGTGAAGCTGCTTTAGCAGGGGAGTTAGACTACATTATCCCCATAGGTCCTTTCCAAACCCTACCATTCTGTGATTCTGTGAAATAAAGGTGTGAAAGCTGGGATCAGGCTTGGCTGCAGTAACCATGAGATGGTGGAGCTCTGTATCCTGCATGAAAGAAGCAGAGCAATAAGCAAGATTACACCCTGGTCTTTGGAAGGGTTAATTTCAGACTCTTCAAAGATCTACTTGGAGGAATCTGATGGATTTGGGCTCTAGAAGGTAGGGGTGTCCAAAAGAGCTGGTTAATATCCAAGCACTGTTTTCTCCAAGCTCAAGATCAATGCATCCATAGGAGGAGGAAATCAAGGAAAGGAGGCAGGACACCTGTATGGATGAGCAAGGAGCTTCTAGAGAAACTCAAATGGAANCAGCAGTAATTGGTTATACATAATTTGCTTTTACAGTTGAGTATACTATTCATCACACAAGCTAGTTGACTCAAACACACAGAAATTGCACTTGTTTATTATTATTTATATGTCCTGTACATGTTTCTGTGTGACCTGCTCTAGGTGAAGCTGCTTTAGCAGGGGAGTTAGACTACATTTTCCCCATGGGTCCTTTCCAAACCCTACCATTCTGTGATTCTGTGAAATAAAGGTGTGAAAGCTGGGATCAGGCTTGGCTGCAGTAACCATGAGATGGTGGAGCTCTGTATCCTGCATGAAAGAAGCAGAGCAATAAGCAAGATTACACCCTGGTCTTTGGAAGGGTTAATTTCAGACTCTTCAAAGATCTACTTGGAGGAATCTGATGGATTTGGGCTCTAGAAGGTAGGGGTGTCCAAAAGAGCTGGTTAATATCCAAGCACTGTTTTCTCCAAGCTCAAGATCAATGCATCCATAGGAGGAGGAAATCAAGGAAAGGAGGCAGGACACCTGTATGGATGAGCAAGGAGCTTCTAGAGAAACTCAAATGGAAGAAGGAAGTTCATAGAATATGGAAAAAGGGACTGGTCACTTGGAAGGAATATAGGAAGGCTGTTGGAGTATGTAGCAATACAATGAGGAAAGCTAAAACCCACTAAATTAAATCTGGCAAGGGACACATAGGACATCAAGAAGGTTTTCTTCAAGTACATCAGTTGCAAAAGAAAACCTAAGGAAAACATGTCCCTGTTGCTGAATGAAGTTGCTGCCCTGGCGACTGAGAATACAGAGAAAGTGGAGTTACCAAATGGCTTCTTTGTTTCAGTCTTTGCTGCTAAAACAGGCCCTCAGGAAATTCAGACCCTGGGGTAAAGAAAGAAAGAAAATCTGGAGAAAGGAATACTGTCCCCTGGTTGGGAAGGATCTGGTTAGAGGTAATTTAAGAAAGCTGGAGAGATACAAATCCATGGGCTATGATGGGATGCACCTACAAGTCCTGACAGATTTGGCAGATGTTACTGCTAAACTCTTCTCCACTATCTTTGAAAGATACTAGTAGAGCAGGAGAGGAGAGCTGGAGAAAAGCCAGTGTTAATGAAGTTCAACAACCGCAAGTGTTGAATCCTTCACCAAGGGAAGAGTAACCCCATATATCAGTACAGATTAGGGTTTGACCTGCTGGAAAACAGCTCTATGGAAGAGGATCTAGGAGTCCTGGTGGAGTCCTGGTACCCTGGTTACCAAGAAGGCTAACAATATCCTGAGACATATCAAGAAAAGTGTGCCTAGCAGGTCAAGTGATGTTATCCTCCACCTATACTCTACCCTACTGAGGGTGCCTCTGGAGTATTGTATACAGTTCTGGGCTCTCCAGATCAAGAACAACAAAAGACTCCTGGATAGAGTCCAGCAAAGCTCAACAAAGATGATGAGGACACCAGAACATCAAACTTCTGAGGGAAGACTAAGACACCTGGGTTTGTTTAGTCTGGCAAAGAGAAGACTTAGAGGGGATCCCATCAGTACTTATAAATACCTAAGGGTAGGGGAGGGGTGGGGAGGACGTGTGTCAATAGGATGGGGAAGACTCTTTTCGATGGTGCTCTGTGACAGAACAAAGGGTAATAGGCACATACTGGAACACAGAAAGTTCCACCTGAATATCTGGAAAAACTACTTTGAGGGTACAGAGCACTAAAACAAGCTGGACCGGGAGGTTATGGAATCTTCTCTGGAGATATTCAAAACCCATCTGGACAGAGAGCTGTGAAATCTGTTCTACGTAAATCTGTTTTAACAGGGAGATCAGATTTGATGACCTCCAGAGGTCCCTTCCAACCTCTATCAGTTTGTGATTCTGTTATTGCATAACTGAAAGCTGTTTACTCTGACATTCTTCTAAGTCCTATCAGGGTGTATATCACAAAACCCCATCACTTTGTTTATTCTTTTACATCATCTATTTTACCTGTAAACTTTGATGATATGATTAATATTAATTTTAAAAATCAATATTCCATGTGTTATATAAGCCAAGCCTTTTGATTTCCACTTGCAGAACTCGCAGCCTTTAGAAAATGACAATAAGTAAAGAAAGAAGTACTCAAAATAAGTCTTCATTACAGTTTGTAGTTATGAGCAAATTATTAAAATTCTTTGGTCTCCCAGTGACTCATCTCTAGTAAATGTAATTTCTTCTTCTTAAGAATTTGCAGTTCTCTAAGTTATAAAAATTTTAGGAGAAGGAAAGTCTAGAGAAGAATGCTATTAAATATAATGTGAGGCAATGATATTCAGTACTTGCAAATATGTAATTACACTGTATAGAATGAAATTTAATGATTTATAATGTTATTATGATAAGTGCCTTAGACTTCCTGATTTTTGCCAGGAATTTTGAAGTCATTCACCAAAATGAAGATATTCATTAAACTACAATCATAAATCAGACTACTAACATACTGCTCCAAGAACAGAGAAGCAAAAAGTGAGCAAATGCTTTTCACTTGGAAAAAAATATGACTTTTTTCCCCCCCTACATAATGTTTAGCACATTCCAAATTTCTGAAAACAGTTAATACATACTATATGAAAATGTGTCAGATTATATCATACTGGAGGGAAGACTGCCACTATGCTGACAAGATTAATGTCAACTGTGTAGGAGGCCACACATCTAAATTAGATACAACCAGACTGAGACACATCCAATATCTTTCTCCAAGGACAGGGGAGGAATAGATCAGAATTCACTCACCAACTAGTAAGTGTAACAAATATAAAAAGGAAGGAGAGACTGTAATGTAGCCAGACAGGTACAAATGCACCACTATAAGCTTCAAAAATACGTATCAAGGCCTCAAAGCACGATGAAGTATAGAAAAGCTGATATAAAGAAGGCTTGTATAACCAACAGGCATGTAGCAAAACTAAGCTACATTTTAGTGCAGGTCAAGCAAATCAAGGACATGATGTTGAGCTTCCATATCTTTTGTGAATGCTCTAGTGAGTGAGCTATTACTGTACATCTAAAGAACCTCACACTGAAGATTAGGAAAAATATATTTATTTTATCTAGGATTTAGGAAAGTAATCTAACAGCTATGGGGTGGGGGGAGGCAAGTATTTTTTTTTTAATCATTCCCCTCTACTCTGGTAATAGTCTAATGGAGCCACTGTTATGAAAAAACATTCATAAAGCCTGCAGTCACTGCTCTACTTACATCCTTTCATCCCTGTAAAATGTATACACTGAAGAGAGTGTCCCTTTAAAAAAAAGAAAACGGTAGCTCTTGCACTTAGAGAAAAAGACTTGCCCTAGAACTTGTAATATAATTTAAGCAGAACACATTATTGTCTTTACAGAAAAATCAAATACTTAACAACAACAAAGAATGGGGAGAAAAATGTGTGGTTGGACTTAAGCTTCCTGCATTAATTAATGTCCCACTTTTTAAATAGAGAAGTAGAAATTGCAGAGTGAGATAGGAATATCCTCAACAAGAAGATACCAAGAACATTGACGTGTGTTAAACCTACCAAATGAGAGAAGTTCAATGGTGGATTGCACTGTGCTCCAATTTTCCTTGTTACATGGAAGGCATGTAAGCTAGGTTGTCCTGTCTTCCTAATGGAAGTAAAAAATAACATGTATATGTAACCACATTTTTTTCTAGTTGTAAATTGTTTGGAGGTGGTGCTGTAGTAAGTAGACAATTCGTTGTCTTTTTGTGACTAGAATTTTAATGGCTATCAATTGCCTTCTTACAGTCAAAATGAACAACTATCTCTTGGAATTAATAAAGAAATTGTAACACAAAAACACCTAGTGCAGGAATAAGAGCAGGCAAATGCACTGTTTATGTATATATATATATAAATATCTAATTCTTTCTGTGCAAGTTTTAAATATCTTGTACACTTCCATCAGCCCAGGCCACTAATATAAGCAGCCCTACAGTGGCAGGCTTCTCTCCAAGTTTCTAGTGGGATTCCAAATACTCTCAGTTTAGAAGTACTCCAAGTTTTGAAGCAGTCTGGCTTAACATAAATTTAGAACAAAAAGAAAATCCCTTACAACCACATAATCCATTTAATCCCTCACATTCCTCTCAATGTAAAATGTAGCTTAGTAAATGAATTCCATAGCACCATGGAAGGTTATATTCCAGGCTTACATGCGGTTGATAAAAACCAAAGCTTATCTTTATATGACTTACAGTTAGGATTTTACTCAAGGGCATATATATTTTGACAAAATCTTGCTTCAGAATATCAGGCACATCTCCATTAAGGATGACATTATTTTTTCTATTCAGATAAAGATAAGGCATGATATTTTGTAACAGGTAATGGTTACACATATATTTAGGAGGGGGACATAGTTGAGTATAGATTTTCTTTATTACAAATCTCTGAAGAAAAAGAATATTTCCTTAATTTAGCATTTAGTACCTTGTAACCTGCATAAATCCTGCAATTTGATAAATATAGAATCATAGCATCACAGAATCATAGAATTGCTCAGTTGAAAAAGACCTTTGAGATCACTGAGTCTAACCGTACCTGTCCACTACTAAACAATATTCCTAAGCACTTCATCTACCCATATTTTAAATACCTCCAGGGATGATGACTCAATCATCTCCTTAGGCAGCCTGTTCCAGTGTTTGATAAGCTTTTCAGTGAAGAAATTTTTCCTGCTCCCTAATCTGAACCTCCCCTGGTACAGCTTGAGGCCATTTCCTCATGTCCTATTACTAGTCACTTGGGCAAAGAGACCAGCACCCATCCAGCTACAACCTCAATTTCAGATAGTTATAGACAGTGATAAGGTCTCCCCTCAGCCTCCTCTTCTCTAGGCTAAACAACCCCAGTTCCCTCAGCTGCCACTCATAAGAGACTTGCTCTTCAACCCCTTCACAAGCTTTGCTGCTTTACTCCAAAAGTGCTCTAGGACCTCAACATCTTTCTTACAGTGAGGGGCACAAAACTGAATACAGTATTCAAGGTGCAGCCTCAGCAATGCTGAGTACAGGGGCACAATCACTTCCCTGGTCCTCTTGGCTACAGTTTTTCTGACACAGGCCAAGATGCCATTGGCCTTCTTGGCCTCCTGGGCACACTGCTGGATCACATTCAGGCAGCTGTCAGACAACAGCCCCAGGTCCTTCCCTGCCAGGCAGCTTTCCTGCTACTCTTCCCCAAGCCTGTAGTGCTGCACAGGTTTGTTGTGTCTCAAGTGCAGGACTCAGCACTTGGCCTTGTTGACCCTTATACCACTGGTCTCAGTCCATCCTGTTCAGATCCTTCAATAGATCCCTCAAGCAAGTTGACACTTCCCCCAGTTTAGTGTCATCTGCAAACTTATTAAGGGTATACTCAATCCCTTCATCCAGATCATCAATAAAGATATTGTGGAAACTTTTTATTATCTTTCATAGAATTATCCAACTGGCCAAAAATTGGGCTTTAGACTTGATTTTCTCTCTGTGTGATTTCACTTCATCCTTGTAGTCCTCCTGAGATGCCTGTCCCTTCTTCCAAAGTTTGTATACTTTTCCTTTTTTCCCCTAGATCCACTCAAAGCTCTTGTGCTCAGTCAAATTATTTTTCTTCCCCGACAGCTCATTTTTCAGGGATGGCCTGCCCTTCCACCAACATGATTTCTTCTTGAAGAGCATACAGCTCTCCTGGGCTCTTTGCCCTTTAGGACTGCCGCCAAAGAACTTTATCAACCAGCCTTCTAAACAGTCCAAAGTCTGCCCTCTGGAAGTTCAAGGTGCCCATTCTGCTGAGCCCCCTCCTTACTTCAGCAGTCGCATTTCCCACAAGGCCTTCAGTTCACTCACAAGTTACATTAGGAAATTGTCTTCCACACACTCCAGGAACCTCCTAGACTGCTATGTTATACTTCAGTAGACATCTTGTAACTTGAAATCTCCCACATGAAGAAAGGCTAATGATCTCGATACTTCTCCCATTTGCTCATATCCTTATTATTTGTCACTTGAAATTTTTGCTACTGCACTTTTCAGAAGATTTAATGGAATCACAAACTAAAGGAAGGAAATGTTACAATGCACAAAACATGAAATTATTCTTTCTAGACCCATACACAAAGCAATACTATCACACAAAAATCAAAACAATAAAACCCCCAAAACAATTGATTGCAGCTACTGAATCCAATACGTAAGAATTATCCATAGGGCAATAAAACTACATACAAGGCAATGTCAGTATGTAAAAAGTATTCCAGAAGTATAAAAAAAAAATTTTTTAGTAGAGATAAATGTGAACAAAATCATAGAATCCTAGAATAACCAGGTTGGAAGAGACCCAGCATTTCATCAAGTCCAACCATTCCCATCAAACACTAAACCATGCCTCTCAGCACCTCGTCCACTCATGCCTTAAACACCTCCAGGGAAGGTGAATCAACCACTTCCCTGGGTAGCCTGTTCCAGTGCCCACTGACATTTTCTATGAAATTTTTTTCCTAATGTCCAGCCTAAATCTCCCCTGGCAGAGCTTGAGGTCATGCCCTCTTGTCTTGTCCCCTGTCACTTGGGAGAAGAGGTCAGCTCCCTCCTCTCTACAACCTCCTTTCAGGTAGTTACAGAGAGCAATGAGGCCTCCTCTCAACCTCCTCTTCTCCAGGCTAAACAACCCCAGCTCTCTCAGCCATTCCTCATAAGACCCATTCTCCAACCCCTTCCCCAGCTTTGTTGCTCTTCTCTGGACTTGCTCCAGAGCCTCAATATCCTTCTTGTGGTGAGGGGCCCAGAACTGAACACAGGATTCAAGGAGCGGTCTCACCAGTGCCAAGTACAGAGGGAGAATAACCTCCCTGGGACCTGCTGGTCATGCCATTTCTGATACAAGCCAGGATGCCATTGGCCTTCTTGACCACCTGGGCACACTGATGGCTCACTTTCAGTTGGCTGTCGACCAACACCCCCAGGTCCCTCTCCTCCAAGCAGCTTTCTAGGCAGACTCCTCCTATTCTGTAGCACTAAAGAGGGTTGTTGTGCCCCAAGTGCAGGACCCGGCATTTGGCTGTGTTAAACCTCATGCCATTGGACTCAGCCCAGCAGTCCAGCCTGTTCAGATGCCTTTGCAGAGCCCCCCTACCCTCCAGCAGACTGACACTTCCACACAGCTTAGTGTCATCTGCAAACTTGCTAAGGATGCACTTGATGCCTTCATCCAGGTCATTGATAAAGACATTGAACAGGGTTGGACCCAGTACTGAGCCCTGGGAGACTCACTTGTGACTGGCCTCCAGCTGCAGTTAATTCCATTTACCGCCACTCTCTGGGCCCGGCCATTCAACCAGTTTTCCTCTCAGGAGACTGTGTGCCTGTCCAGGTCAGAGGCTGACAGTTTCCAAAGCAGAATGCTGTGAGAAACTACAACTTAACAATTTCTACAGGTTCTACCGTATCCTAGCATATAATTTAAAAATTAATTTTTTTAGGTTTTGAAAAAAACCACTGTGATTAAATAAAATTAATTCCTTCTCAACTTTTGAATGTTCTCATATCAAAATTAAAATAAACATTGTATTTTCAAAATATATTTTAGATCACAAAGATATGGGTCAATAAATATGTAATCAAAACTAACATGTTTTCAAAGTATTTGACTTCAGTAGGAGAACGACTTTTTGTCAGAATACCACTATAATAGTACGCTTTTCACCAAATCTATAACATAGACAGAGTAACAGAAGGGAAACTTTCATGAAAGAAAAACTACTTTATTATTCTTATTTTTGTTTACTTATGCCTGAAACATATACCCTCTAGGTGAATGTGCACATTTTATCATATTTAGCCATTTGCAAAAATAATCCTCTTAACTTTGAGTTTGACCATTAAAGGACTGGAGGTCAGGTGGATTCTCCTAAATACAGGAGACTGCATTCTCTGGGAATTGCTCTCCAAGGGCTTCAAAAATATCAGCTGAAAAGCATGCATAATGAGCACTTAGCAATTACCAGTAACTGCTATCAAAATCAGAGTTAAAACTAGCATTTTTTTCATGGTCAAAAGTTTTTCAGAGACTATGCAAAAGAACACCTAGTACATACTAAACAAATTACTCCTATAAGCTAGCTAGTAAAGAAATCTATGAGGTAAACTCATAAAACTAACTTGTTGATACTTTAAAAACTCTCAACTTATGGAAGGAGAATAGAGAAGAAGTTTAGAAAATGTATAAAAAAGGAACGAAATATGGAGGAATACAGACTCTTTAGGAAGGACATGTAGTGGAGATGAGGTGTCACCCTCTATGTCAGTGACCAGCTGGAGTACATGAAGCTCCACATTGGGATGCATGAGAAGCTGACAAAGAGCTTACTGGTGAGGATTAAAGGAAAGGCAGATGTAAAGCCTGACTGTGCTTCTTCCTTTGTCTTAAACATTTCACCTGAAGACTGCCCCTTGGTGTGTTTCATGGCTCTCATGTTCTCCGTCCCCATTACTTCGATTGGACTGGCCTGGACCACGTGTAAGAAAGAATTAAAATGCACAGGGCAGGTAAACAAGAGTAAGTTTGTAAAGCAAGTTGAGACTTGTCATACTCTTGAATATGAGGGATAGAACTTGTAAACTGAGGCTAATAGATGCTTTTGAAATGTTACGTTCAGTATCTTAAATTTCTTTCAGCAATGTAAAGTAATTCTTCTGTCACTGATCATTTTCACGTATAGGAATTTATCCTTGCCATAACAACAAAGCTTTTAGTACTTCATGAATGAGCTCACAGTGCTGTTGGCACAGTTTTTTGCAATGAGTTAACCAAAAGCATCTCAAAGTGATCTTGGATAATTCTTAATAGTGCATATCTTATATTACCCATTTTCTCCATGCGCATACTATTTGCTTCCTCCAAATAGTCCACATTTATATCCATACACAAAAATCTCACAAAAAACTTTTGTTGGGTCTGTAAAATAAGTTATATTTTCTCCTTTACTGCTAAAGCTTTTAAACTGTTTACTTTTATCTCTTGTAGGTGCCACTTGTAAGTGCTAATCTTATACAGACTTTGAAGAGATAATGATACAGGCTTTGTGATAATGAGCTATCTTGCACGTCTCAACGCATTAACTCAAACAATGAATCACTTACCTGCATAATAAAGGACTTTCTTCTGGTGCTGTATTAATGCTACCAGAAGTTTTACACTTGTGGAATAACTGTTTCTCATACAGATTCCCATAGAAGACTCACGTACCATGGACCCCTCCCTAAAACATGGCATTCCTTGCTCACAGATTATAGAGATTTCTGAACATATGCCTGTTGTTCCAAGAGTCAGGGTTCTTTCACTACATGTGCAAAAAGCCAATCCACAGACAAAGCTGAGGTATTTGTTTATTTCATACCTGTGCAGAGATGGGTGCTAAGCGGTAATTCCACAAAACAAAAATAACTCACTAACACACAGTGAACTTTCATACATTTTAAGTCATCAATATTTTTATGGATAATTTAGTTTATCCTCACCCCCATTGGTCCTGATAATGCCCTGTCTTCATTTAAAGTTATCCTTTTTTTTTTTTTTTTACTGCAGATATTTGATGGGAAAGGACTTGGGTGGGCAGGGGGCTCTCCATTACTGGGTCTTTTTTTACCATGTTAATTAAGGTAGTTACCTCAAAGTTCAAATGTATGTTTCCTTTGTAAGTCAGGATTGTCTGAGGACATTTGTCTACATGGAGTCAGCATTTGTCTATATGGAGAGTTGTTATTGGTTCATTTCATAAGTGTTTGGATTATTTGTTTAGGCTATACAATACTGCATCAACACAAAAATAACTTACAAAACTTATTATTTCTGGTATTATTAATCTTATAAATTTCTTGACCCAATCTTCCAGATTAGGAAACCATGACATGGGCTCACTTCAAAAATTCTTTGAAATCAAATTTGTTTTTATCTTTTTTTAATTCAGTAAAATTTTGGGGTTTTTTTCCAATTTTTTTAAGTTCACAGTTCATTTTCCCACTTTGATTTACATAGATATAACAGATAGTATTTATCACTGTGTAACAGGTATCGTGCCATCCTATTTTGGAGCACAGTTTTTTAGATACTGACAATTTCTTCTTGTACAGCTTTGAGGGCATCTACAGCTCAGTTTTCCATAGTTTCTATAGCTACAGATATGTCAACTATAGATTTTTCTAATTCACTTACCCCTAAACATGGCAGAAAACATCTAGTAAATGAGTGGAAACCTTGTGGTCATTTCACTAAAGGATTTGTGTTTGTCTGGGCCCTTTTCCTAAAAATTTGAAGCAAAATTTCTCCCCCTTCTTGTAATGAATTAAAACCAGAAATTTTGGGGATTAGGATACCTAGAGTGCAAATGCCACGTATCATTTGGTGATACTTCTCTAACACTTTTCACACAACCATTATCTCTTAACACTACTCAGCATAGCATCTGAGCATAGCACAGTTTCTTCATGCAACATTTTACAAAGAACTTCCATCACCTTAGATATGGTTAATACTTAATGGTTTGAAGTCGCTATCCTTCTTCAATTTTTGTGCACTTTAATCTTTCAGCCAATTGATTTTCTTTTCTTGAATGTTGTGGAGGTTCTAAGTCCATCTTCCTGTTCAATTTAAGGTTTCCTATCTTTGGTGCATATAAGGCCTCTCTTTTTGCAGCCTGGTGAACCATCCTGTTACCTTGAAATACTTCTTGACCTTTATAATGGGCTTTGCAGTAGATTATTGCCGCTTCCTCTGATACCAGAATGGCCTGTAGTAACTTCAAAATATCTTGCACATATTTCATACTGCTTTTGTGGAACTTCAATGGTTCACGTTCTTTCCAAACAGCCCTATGAATATGTTCAACTCCAAAGGTATATTTAGAACCAGTATAAATATTAATCTTCTGACCTTTTCCAATGTCAAGAGCTCTAGAAACGGAAAAATTTCTGCTCTTTGTGACAATGTGTTTCAGGGTAGGGGCTTAACTTCTGTTTCCTCCCAGAGAGTTATTAATACATATCTGGCCTTTCTTTCCCATTCTGCATAAAAGCACTGCCATCTGTAAATAGCCCCAAATACATATTTAATGGCTCATCTTTCAGATCTGGTGTGCTGGCATATACCTGTTTGATAGTTGCCAAATGGTTATGTTGTAGAGGTTTTCTCTTCCATTGTAGGCAGCAAGATAGCTGGATTAAGGGTCAATTCCATGTTTAGGGTCACATTTTCTTGGTATATCAATGTGGCTTGGTATCTTGACAGCTGACTAGGAGAAATCCAGTGGTGTCCTTTATGATTAAAAAAGCCATTACTGCATGTGGAACTTGTGCTGTTATTGGTTGCCCTGAAAAGAGTATCTCAGCTTCCTATATTTAATAATGCAGTAGCAGCCACAACCCAGAGACAAGCTAGCCACCTCTTCCTCATTTCATCCAATTGTTTCAAAAAATGGGCTACTGGCCTTTTCCAGCTTGCAAGCTTTTGTGTCTTTACCCCCAAAGCCACTTGCTGCCTCTTGTGTACATATAAATGGAAATGTTTTGTTAGATCAGGGAGGTCTAAGGCTGGAGCCCCCATTAATTTAATTTCATCAAAGCTTTTTCAAAATTTTGAAGTCCACTGCAACAGCTCCCCGAGGTCCTTAGTGACTGCATATAAGGGTCTATCTGTAGGCCCAAAGTTAAGGATCCATATCTGGCAGAACCCAGTCATTCCCAGGAATCACCTTAACTGCCTCTTGTTTTTTTAGTACTGCCATTCAGCATATAGCTTCCTTCCTTTACTCTCCCAGTGCATGTTTTCCTTTTGATATATTGAACCCAAGAAACTGGACTTCCTCCTTTGCAATTTTGGCCTTCACCTTCAAGACCCAGTCCCAGAAAATTTAGCAAGCTTATTGTTGCTTCTCTACAAGTCTGTTCACTGTTGTCTCCAATTAGGATGTCTTCCACTTATGACCTACACCTCCCCAAGCATTGTACCCATGCAACAATGGAGCTTGCTTTAGAGACTGATTAACTTAGATTTTTTCTACTGACTTGGTGTGCTTTGCCTACAACTTCCCAGTCTCTTGGCATAATACCTTCTACAGGAGAAGCTACAAATTCAGGGACTTTTGCTGCTCTGCTACTATGCTTTTTAAAAAGAGAGAAATATGCAGAAATCATACAAACACAAATGCTCAAGTTACTAGCAATTTTTCTACATTATTATTTTACAGAATTTTCTCTCTATTGAAATATTTTTTCCCTCGTCTCCTCATTTTCAAATTATTTTTTTCATTTCCTCTCATTGTTTTTTAATGATTTTGAGTCAAGCAATATTATGCCTTTTAGCTGAGTTTGCTTTCACTTCTGGTATTGAAACATACCAAGATTTCATTACCATTTTTCCTTCTAATTTTCATGCTATTTGAACCATTAATAATTTAACTTTTTCCCAACATATGACTCATTTTCCTGAAGCAGACAATCCTATAACATTAGCTATCTATGGAGAAAAATAAGTCAATTCAGTTATGCAAATACCAAATGAAAGAGAGGATTGAGTTTCCCTGCAATACGACTTACATTTCTAACAAGTTGTAAAAAGATAAAGTATAATGGGACTATGAAATAATGAGACTTTATAAAGTGAAGTTTTGCCTGGGCTATCTACCAATATTCTTTGGAAAAGTCAGCATGCAGACAGACAAGCAACACTGCAATCCATCCAAAGGGTATCTCCTTTAACAAAATCTCTACAGTAGATGTTTCTATATTATTGAAGTCTTGCATCTCCGTGGCATTTTAAACAAATAACAAGTCATGACCCTTTTACAGGTCATGCACATTATAAATTTAAATTTGACCCTTAAGATTAAGCTGGCCTCTTCTCCCAAGTGACAGGGGAAAGGATAGGTGGTGGGTGGCCTCAAGCTCTGCCAGGGGAGGTTCGGGCTGGACATTGGAAAAAAAAATTCACTGAAAGTGTCATTGGGCACTGGAGCAGGCTGCACAGGGTGGTGTTTGAATCACCATCTCTGGAGATATTTAAAAGACGAGTGGATAAGGTGCTCAGGGACATGGTTTAGCAGTTGATAGGAATGGTTGGACCCAATGATCCTGGAGGTGTTTTCCAACCTAGTGATTCTGTGATTCCCCTGCTACACAATGGCTTCCATTTCGTCCTGTTTATTGGTCATGCTGAGTGCATTAGTGTTGATGCACTTCATCTGGGCTAATGGTCCTGCCACCTTCTTGCAGGGACAAGGTTTAATTCCTACCTAGCCATTCTCAGGAGCTTCCGTGGTTACTAACTCATCAGTAACCCTTGTGTCTTTGCTGCTGCATTGATCTCAATCTCCAGCCTCCACTGAGACAGCAGACTGAAGAATCTCACTAGCACACTATCCCATAAACATCACCACTTCACTGACAGGTTTACCTCTAATGAGTCTGCTCGCATACCCTCTGCTCTTCAAATTTGGTTTAAAGCTGTTCACACAAACCCCACTAACTTTTGTCCCAGGATGCTCTTCCCTCTTTGAGTCAGGTGTAACCCCTCTGTTGCCAACGGGCCTGGTGACATGTGAATCAATCCATGATTACAGAACCCAAAGCCCTGCCCGTGGCGCCAGTCTCAGAGCAAGGCATTGATCTGCTGGTTCTTCCTGTTTATTCTCTCATAGTTTTCTGTGACTGGTGGGATACAGGATAACACTCCTTTTGTTCCCAGTCCTTTAACCAGCTTTCCCAAGGCCTTGATGTCTCTCTTCATTCTACTTGAAGTTATCTCATCATTGCCTACCTGAAAGATCATTAAAGGGTAGTAATGTGAGAATTTAAAGAGGGTAGGGAGTTTTTCCTACATGTCCTTAGCCCTGACCCCTGGGAGACAGCAACTTCCCTGAGGAGTGAGTCTCATCTATATGCAGGATCCTCCATTCCCTTTGGAAGAAAATCTCCAGCACCCATCTATCTTTTATTATCGAGGACATTATTATGCGTAGCTTTGGCCAAATGAACCTTAGTGATGCCTTCAAGCTGGATGTGTTTCTCTCACATTTTTAGGTTCCCCTTGCAGAACACCATAATTGTTTTGCAAGGGCCTCTGGGAAAGTGGATCAGTTACTAGGCAGGGGTGGGCACACCTGTCACACCTGCTGCAGCAGGCAGGAACATGTCATCATTGTTTCCTATCCCCCAAGTCACACTGTCTTTTATGTTCAGCTGCGTGGGGAGAAGCTAGGGAGTCCTTTGTGTCCTGAGATTTGTTGGGCCACTGAGCCTGGCTCAGGGAAGGTAGAACACGGCATCAAAAGTCTATCTCATTCTCACACTCCCTGATCATTCTCCATCTACTTACCTCATCCCAAAGCTCTGCCACTAACAGGAGGAGCTCCCCTACTTTGGCACACCTCCCACAGACATGCTCTCCACAGTCATCTGATAGCAGCATAAAATTGAGGCACACACTGCAGCCTGACGTGTGGGTGGAAGCAAGTTCCCACTGGAGCTCTGTTGGGGAAGCTGCATCTATCTTAGTGGATGTGACACTCAGGGAGGCCACAGCTCTCCACTGGGTGGAAACCACTGCTGACAGGCTGATCTGGCTGAACCTCAGCAGCCTGTCCTCATGCCCTGACAGTGCAAATTGCCATGCAAACTGCCCTGCCACACCTTTTTGATGTGTCATGCCTTTTGTCATGTTTGCCACACTCTGGGTTGCTTGTGCTCTCTAGGAGCTGTTCTTGTACTTGCAGATGGTTTGACCATAGTCACTCTAGTCCTCACCTATAGTGAGTCAGAGCTGACTGTCATCAGGAACTCATTCTTCCCTCTCTGGGGGTGGAGAGGGACTGGGGGATCCTCTCTCTCTCTTTGCTTTCCACTTCACTATTTTGCCATGGTTTTGCCAGTTTTGGAACTTCAGGAAGGGTCCCTCACTGTGATTCTAAGTTCCAGAGCCCTTCATGTGGGTGACTGCTGACATCAGTATAACTTTATGGAATATCTAATACCAGAAAGTTTAAATAGGGCTCATAAAAGATTCTTAAAGTCTTCATTAAGAATGATTTTATTCTGTAGATCATTTGAGTATAATAGGAACATACCTTAAGAGAATGTAAAAATATCTTGAATAATTGCAAAGACCCATATTGACATAAGTTATTTTATAAAGTTCAAAAGCAGTTGACAAAAGTTTTATTGACATGTCTGATGCTGATGTTTCAGAGATTGCAATTTTTACCACTTGTAGTTTCATACTTTTTTAACATGTATTGTGAGACCTAGACACAGAACTGACATTTCTTCACCGTGTTATCAAAGAAAAGCTATATTCCTTTGGGAAACCATGCAACATTTTACAGAAATAAGCTCTGTATTTATAATGTATGTCTCCAGTTATAAACTACTAATAAAACCATGCTCCAAAATTCTCATGAAGCATGTTCTCAATAATGCATTTTCTCCTGGAAACACTGATGAATTAAATCTGAGGCTACAAACAGAAATTACATTAATCCATCTTGTAGCCTACAGTAATGTAAATCTCTTAACCTCCTCATTTATATTGCTACAAATGTCTCATTAATCTGTCATGCCCTGAACTTTTGTTCTTCATACTGCATAAGAGCAGTAGAGTAGATAAACTATGTGCAGTGTATCAAGAGAAAGGAGCAAATTACAGTTCTGACACTAAGTGACTTCCACGTTTTTCTTCTATGTATTTCTGCTGCAAGTTATCACTTAGGCACTATTACTTTTATTAAACTTTCAAATGGGCTTTCTCTGTGTATGGAACTTATGGAAATGAAACAAATTATCAATTACTCTGTTCAGACTGGTTCTACTGAAGAGCTGACCCCTGTCTTATGGTTGTATTGTAGATTCTGGAGGAAGGAACTTCTTTAAGTGCCTGTTTTCTCCCTAACGCCCTGGTCATGAGGTTGCAGTGAACAGTAAAATAATACACATTTACAGAGATTTATCTAGATATTAACAAGAATTATAAATGATCTTGATTACAAAATCACTAGGGTTGGCACTGCATTTTTTTTCTCATTTCATCTCCAATTAGCAAATGTTAAAGTAACATGCCATGTGGCTAGGATGCTATTATTTCACAACTGCCTTTTTTATAGTCCTTACTGCTTACTTTGAATTGATGCTGATATTCCTTCACTACAAAGTTTTTAAAGATAAATTGGAAAAATATATTTTTTTTAATATATTACAATGCTGCAATAACATGTCTGGTTCTGTTGTACCACAAAAGTTTAGAACAGATAATCCCATAAGAAACTATTACACCATCACTATTACTGTAATACTATTTATTAGTTGTCAATAAAACTTCGTTTAATTTAGATAAATAATTTTTTGCAGTGGTTTATCTGTGGTGCTTCCATTAAAAGCTTTAAATAGTCTATAAGCCCCAACTAATGTACATCATTTTCACAAGCCTCAAATAATTCACAGATTTATATTTGTTGCAGTACAGAACCTGGATAATTTAAAGTTTTTGTGTTTCCACTTCACGCTTTTAATTTTCTAAGTATAATAATAATAGTAACAACAACAATAAGAGTAATAATTTCTCCATGTATACCTGAAGAAAGGAAATCAAAGCACACTATGAAAGCTTCTTCCTAACACTAGAAAAATGCACATAAATCCATAACATGAACTAAAGCTTTTTGGAAAAAGTTGTGCAAAACATTTTCATCGAGACTGAGAACATATGCAGGAGAGAAATCCATACTTAACAGTGAAAGGGTGCATAAGAATCAAGATGAGTTTTCATCAGAAATGAAAAATTAATTTAGAATTGTGAAATGCTGATAATTTCCCAGTATCTGCTCAAAACATGTCTGCTTAAAACACTGCTGCTGAAGACTTCCAGTCTACTGGGTTTCCTGGCCTGCATCTGTAAGAATGATTGTAAATATTATGTCTTCATCTCAAAAAGCAAGGTGATGAAAGTACTATATAAAAGAGAA
The DNA here is from genome assembly GCA_013389865.1 of Piaya cayana. NCBI lineage: Eukaryota > Metazoa > Chordata > Aves > Cuculiformes > Coccyzidae > Piaya > Piaya cayana. Next base: position 37,434 of record WAAB01015552.1, read on the forward strand.
TGGAAACTTCTGAAGAAACTTTTCTTTAAATTCTTGGGCAGGTAGGCCTGGTATGGGAAAATGTGTCTTCTGTTAAATATATTTTATTTAAGAAAACAAATACTGTTCAATTTCCAGTATTTTACAGATGAATTTCAGTCTCCATATTCTGTAGTCATCTGGGCTATACTTCCTTGCCTAACTGGGCACTGCAAGACAATATATTGATACTCTTTACTAGTATAAGAACAGCTATATAGACATATTAAAACCACAACTGATGTCAATCAGTGAATGAGAAGGATTATGTCTTTGGATAACCAGAAAATTCCAGGTGTGCTATAGAATGAAAGATGAAGAAGTTGCTATATCTTGTCTTAGGAAATACAAGCAACATAGAATTATAGAATCATAGAATCCCTACATCTAAATCAAAATTTGAGATCATCAAGTCCAACTACTAAATCATATCCTTAAACACTTCATTTACCCATTTTTTAAATACCTCCAGCAATGGTGACTAAATCACTTCCTTGGGTAGCCTGTCCCAGTGTTTGACAACTTTTTCCATGAAGAAGTTTTTCTTAATGCCCAATCTGAACCTCCCCTGGCTCAGTTTGAGGCCATTCCCTCTCATCCTATCACCTATCACTTGGGAGAAGACACCAACACCCACCTTGCTGCAACATCCTTTCAGGTAATTGTTGACAGTGATAAAGTCTCCCTTCAGTCTCCTCTTCATTAGGCTAAACAACCCCAACTCCCTCATCTGCTCCTCATAAGACTTGTTCTCCTGCCCTTCACTGGCTTTGTTGCTCTTCTCTGGACAAGCTTCAGGACCTTAATGTCTTTCTTGCAGTGAGGGGCCCAAAACTGAACACAGTATTCAAAGTGTTGCCTCACCAGTGCTTAGAACAGGGGCACAATCACTTCCCTGGTCCTGCTGGCCACACTGTTTCTCATCCAAGCCAAGATGCTATTGGCCTTCTTGGCCACCTGGGCACACTGCTGGCTCATGTTCAGTTGACTGTCAACCAACACCCCCAGGCGCTTCTTCACTAAGCAGGTCTTGAGCCCAAGTCTGTAGAACTGCACAACGTTGTTGTGTCCCAAGTTCAGGACTCTGCACTTGGCCTTGTTAAACCTCATCTGGCCTCAGCCCACAAATCCAGCCTGTTCTGATCCCTTTGCAGAGCCTCCCTGCCCTCGAACAGATTGACACTTCCACCCAGCTTAGTGTCAACTGCAACTTAATATGCTGGTCCTTGCTCTGGCTAGTATTCAATAATGACTCAGACTACTAAATTTTGACCACACTGAATATGAAATGGGCATACTCACCAGTCTGGTTTGTAGAAGAAAAAGAGGGGGGAAAAAATTAAAAAGAATGGATATCATATAGTCCAGTGCCCAGGTGAACGTGACTTCACTTCAGCATTTGGCCTTAAACCTTATCCCATTTTTTCGGCCTATAGATCAAGCCTGTTCAGATTCCTCTGTACAGCCTCCCTACCCTCAAATGGATCACCACTTCCTTCCAGCTTTTTATCATCTCTGAACTTACTATGAGTACATTCAATCCCTTCATCCAGGTCATCAATAAAGATATTGAACAGAACTGGACCCAGCACTGAGCCCTGGGGAGTACTACTTTTGATCCAAATGGATTTAACTCTATTTACCATAATAATTTGGGCCTGGCCATGCAGCCAGTTCTTAACGCAGCAGGGGGTGAAATGGGAAATAAGGAGGAAAGAAAAGTGGAAATTTTTCTGTTGTTCTGGTAGTCCTATGCTGCTCTGAATCACTGAAGAGCACGTTACAATGTTAATAGATTTTAAAAGAGCTCAATAATCTNTTAAAAAGAATGGATATAATCTAGTCCAGTGCCCAGGTAAATGTGACTTCACTTCAGCATTTGACCTTAAACCTTATCCCAATTTTTCAGCCTGTAGATCAAGCCTGTTCAGATCCCTCTGTACATCCTCCCTACCCTCAAGTGGATTGCCACTTCCTTCCAGCTTTTTATCATCTCTGATGTTACTATGGGTACATTCAATCCCTTCATCCAGGTCATCAAAAAAGATATTGAACCGAACTGGACCCAGCACTGAGCCCTGGGGTGCACTACTTTTATCCAAATGGATTTAACTTTATTTACCATAATAATTTGGGCCTGGTCATGCAGTCAGTTCTTAACCCAGCAGGGGATGAAATGGGAAATAAGGAGGAAAGAAAAGTGGAAATTTTTCTGTTGTTCTGGTAGTCCTATACTACTCTGAATAACTGAAGAGTGCGTTACAATGTTAATAGATTTTAAAAGAGCTCAATAATCTTGCACACTTCTCTGCCATATTATTACAATCTGCACCTTGTTTAAATTTTAATTTAAAAATTACTTGTCCTTTATTAAAATCTCCCACATTATATTGTTGTTCATTATGCAGAAAATTACTTTGCTGCAGGAAACAAAAACATCCAGTGTAATCACTTCTATCTATAGATTAAAGAAAACTGGCTTAATCACACTGAAAAGTCTTATGAAGAAAGTGCTGTTTACTAAACTGAGCTGTAAAGATGAAGAGGACTTATTGCTTGGGACTCTTGTGCATTTTTCACTAGTTTCTTGATCTCAGATCTCCCAGGCACCTTTGGCATGATTTCTTTAGCGTGATCTGAGTTAAATGGAAAATTAACATTTATAAGTGACAGAACTATGAAGACTGTTCAAAAGACTGAACATAATGATCCCATTTACAACACATGCTTATTATATTTCCATTTATGCTTTTTTCAATATTTAGTGTATTGACAGTATAAAAATCAGAAAAAAAATTAGGCTTGAATTTTTTATCTGTTTTTCACTGCAGGATTGGTCAAATTTTAAAGAGTGTGAAACATGCCTCAGGACAGACAATGAAAATGATAAACTAAATTTCTGTGTTTTTTTAGTATTCTACCAGTCTAAGATATTTTTGTATTGCCAGAAGTAGGTGCCATAGGAAGAAGTAACATCATTTAATGAAACTGAAAATTTTAATACTATTATAGAAAGACTTGTGTATTTTATACAAAAATAATTGATTTTTATGATAGCAAGGCTAAATTCTCAAACAATTCTTATCTTATTCAATCATAATATTAAGAGTTGGAATTTTCCACATGTCTGTCCCTCCTCTACACTGACTTTCTCCATAGGCTGTAGAAGAATTTGGCTGGAAATAACAAAGACTTAGTGAATTAAGATCCTGTTTGTTCTACAAAAAATATCTGCTTTGGGCACATACATTATAGCTGTGAAATGGTTAAACCAAACATCTACCAAAGAGCAGCAAAAGGAAGGTTCTCCACAAGGAAAGATGAGGTAGGATCCTCACAGCACAATCAGTGCCCTCCCTGACTGTGTGCACTCCAGCAGGACCTGAGCAGGGTGAGACATGGTGCAGCAATCCATTCATGGTCCCAGACAAGGTGAGGAGATGAGTCAGGCTGGAGTCTATGCAGGGAGTTAGCTTAGAAACAATGCAAGATAAATGGGGCACAGGGTCACCTACACCTCTGCTTAGGCCAGACTAGGGTGCCTCAAGCCTGATGAGCCTGAGCCCAAACAAAGCTCCTGGACCAATAGGCTGAGAATATCTTGGTGGAGGCCCCACATGAGGCTGGTCAGGGCAATTAAGGTTTGTTGTTGCAGCCAGGACCCTGAAACTACCACAGTGAGCTGATTATGATGAATGTGACCTCACATGGACAGTTGTCAGAGTAGATTTTCTCCCAATAATTCTCCTTTATGAACAAGGAAGGGCCACTTAACCTCTTTAGCAGCACCCATGAAAAAGTGGCAGAGCTCATTCTCTAAGTTTACACATAATGCCAGTACTGTTCACATATACGTGGTCAAGTTGGAAGAATAGGTCAATAAGACATTTGCAAAATTCAGCAAGGACAAATGCCAAATGCTGATGCTGGGCTGGGGGCATCAGGACAAGGACTTAGGCCAGTGCCTACCTGGGTGGGAGCAGCTAAAAAACACCAAAGTCTCTTGTGGATTTGCTTTGTTTTGACCCCAAAAACATGGTCTAATGATTCTTAACTGAAAATAATAAGTACATCAGCTTCCTGCTGATGGATGAAAAGCCCTGAAGTATGCTAAAAAGGATTAATGAATACACAGTACAGTCTTCACTAGGACAAGTCCACTGGCTTCAGTGAAAATTCTGAACAAGAATTTCTTACTCACTGAAAATATATAGAATCATAGAATTATTAGGTTGGAGAAGGCTTTAGAAATCATCAACTCCAATTGTATCTGTCTGCAACTAAATCATGTCCCCAACCATGTCTACCCACTTTTTAAAGCCCTCCATATATGGTGACTCAATCACCTCCCTGGCACACCTGTTCCAGTGCTTGATAACCCTTTCTGTGAAGAAATTTTTCCTAATATCAAATCTAAAATTCACCTGAGGCAGTTTGATGCCATTGCCTCTTGTTCAGTCACCTATCACTTGGGACAACTCTCAGTCTCCTCTTCTTATATGGTGTATTGTCTCAACTCTTGGAATAAATTTCACTGAAGAAAGTACAAATACTCTAGCAGGAAAGACTTGGAAGGAATTTAAGATTCTATTGTTACTATATCTCTAATTTATCCCTAGTATGAACCCCCTCAGTCTTTCTATCTCCATTGCTGCTAACTTATGGAAAAACACTGGCCAATGATGTGTTGGCTACACTGAAGTAACATATGAGGAAAAACTTATCTATGTAGTTTGATCCTCTGGCAAAGTTAATTTGCATCAAACTGCATTTTAGGTATACTATTGCTACTTCCAAAGATGCATACTTAAAGGATGAGTTGAACTAACCCCTCTAGATATTTAAGTATCAGATTAGTAATAAAGCCTAACCATGAAGTACACTTTTAATAGGTTTTGAAGAAATAGAAGAATAGGTTTTTCCTTCAATAAAATTTAGGTGTTCAATAAAGTATGACTGCTGCCCTTCAGTAAAATACTGCTAGAATTTCTGTATTAGTGCATAATGATTGAGAAGTTTTTAGTAATTTCAAAGGAAATTTAGTATTTGATATGATTATTTTAAGGTTAACCGTGGCACATTATTAGAAAGATAAAGATCACATTGTGCCTTAGTACTAAATGACTGCTTATTTGATTCCAGTAGAAATTTACTCATTTGCATTGGCTCTAAAAGTCTTTCTTAATTTGGCCTATGCTAGAGGACTATGCTGTCTATAAACTAATCTTTTAAAATATATATATCATCACGTCATACTACGTGGTTTTTGTGACTTATTTAACATTTGTAGTTTCTCTTTCAGGAGACTGATTACTTACTGAAGGCTCAGTTTTTCTCTTTTGGCCATTAAACTTTTTTCCTTCTTACAAGGATCATGAAGTGATAGCTTATTATCACACTATGGACAGTGCACTTCTAGTGTGGATATAAATGTACATAATTATCCAGGGTAAAAATGATGTTCAGTTTTGCAGAAGTTAGCAAAAAATATTCTAACGTGAAACGTACATTTCTCACAAATCAGACTCACAAACAGCAAACATTGTTTTCATTCACAAACCCCATTTTTTTAACATATTGAGAATTTACAATAAACAAATGAATATAAATTGGGATAAGAAGTGCCTTGGTAGGTAACTATTCCTCACTGACTAGCTATGATTACCAAAGTCACAATTCACATTCTGTAATTTTGTGATGGAAGTAATAAATTAGTATTATTTTTAATAGAATTAGTATTGATAGTACTTGGAAGTATGAGTACATTTCTGTAATTACAGTCACTACTCATACAGTGTACATAATTGGTCTATAGGCTACAGCTAGCAAAACTGCCAAAAGCCATTTTAACAAGAAAAAAGAGCTACATTTTTGTGAAATATTCTCACCTAGATTAAATATGTTGAATCAATAAGAGTTAGCTCTTATCGGTATCACTTTGAAACCAAATTTCCAGGTTTTAGTACCTTAGATTTTTTTAAGACATTTCATGCTAATGAGGCAAAATACCAAAACTTTCATATTTTCTAAGAATGGGTCACAGCTCTGGCAAATCCATTCTGGGAGGCCATGAGACTCATGGGCCAGAAGGTTTATCCTGGGTAATTCTGAATGTAAGTTTTCCTGGCAATGGGATTTGTGGCAGCATAACCTCAGAAAACTAAAACCAGATTTTCAAAACTTGCCTGGCAAACTCTGTAGTAGACATTCTACCATTATTTCATCAAAATTATTGTTTCATTATGACATGTTCCATATTTGAAATTCTTCTGTCCATCTGGGGAAGAAGAGTATTCCCTCTTTCTACCAGTTTGAATATTCTACACTTTAAAAAAAAAAAGTACATTTAGCATTGTGTTTTCATAATGGAATCTGAGCTATGCAGAACCCATGAACATCTCTAAGTTATACACAAGAGAAAGGGAGAAGGGAAATACAAAAATTAATTTTGTGTCACTGATTAATGTAAGAATGGGTAAATCTGGCATGCATTTTTCCTGAGTCATTGTCTTCAAGAAACCTAGGAATAAGTCTATGGAAATCATGTAATCCATCACTGGGTTTAACTCTTTTATCATTTTCCTTCAAGTATTGATTTTTGGAATTTAAAAAATAGATAAACAATTTATTGGTCTGAGTATTCTCAACTATTTTATTCTGAATGATCTGAATGATCTTTATGTTTCCTCATTTTTTTTTATAGAATGGAAATTGTCTGGACAGAAGTGCTTGTATTGAAGAACTCTCCTCCTGCTCCCAACTTTTAAAAGTCATACAGAAGGAGTAAAACTATGCCACACTGCAGCAGTTAATTTTGCACTTAAGTGTACTCAGAAACTAAATTCATTATGTGATGCTATTTGTTTTCCCATTTAAACTTAAATGCCTCAAGGTGGAAATTGTCAGAACTAACTTTCCAGAAAAAAAACCAACAAAATTCATTTTGACACATTGATTCTTGTTAACAGTGAAATGTATTTAACGAACAGACCTGAACTTTATATTTTGCTAATAACAAGAACTAGATCACTTTTTATCTCCTGACTTAGTGATATCAAGAGATTAATGCAAAATGGCAATGTCAAAAAGTTTAAGTAGCACAATATAGTTGTTGTAGTAAATGTGTAAATTATGATAAGAACAAAAACAAATTAGTAAGTGATGCAAAGTACTTACTGAGGAAAAAAAGAATGTGGTTTTCATCAATATTATGCACCTATGTTTTTCCACTGTGTATCTCAGACCATTATCTTTCTGCCCTCTCACTGAAAAGAACAAAAGGTGGTGTACTGGCTCAAAAATAAATGAGATTTTTTTTTTGAGGGGTGGTGTGTTTTTTCAAACTGTAGTATTAATAAAAATTTATATAATTTTCATAGGTTCATAGACCAGGAAGGAAATTGCCTAATTCCTTGGTTAAGAATACAGAGCACTGAGGAGCCAAACAAGAATTCCACCAGTGTCAACAGTAAATCTGAAATTGAATTTTTTCAGGAAGATCAGAAAATGACCCATGTCTCTCAGTATGACAGAGATACTATTGAGACTGAATCTTTTTATAGGTCATACAGTATGTAGGACGAAAATATACAAATGTGTTGGGTTTGTGTGACAAAGTTTTGGTAGCAGGGTAGGCTACAGGGTTGGCTTCTGTGAGAAGATTCTGGGAACCAAGATGACTGACTCCAGGGCCAACCTGTCTCTAGCTCAGGCTGAGCCAAAAAGTGATAGCGATAGTGCCTCTGTGATAACATATTTAAGAAGTGGATTGCGATAATTTCTCACATTAAAACTGATATTTTTACATATGCAAAATAATGTGCACATAGTCAATGAATCCCATAAATTATTAGTCACTCATTGACTTTTTGTGAAGCAATATAATTAAAGCTTAAGGGAAGAATAATAATGTACAGATACTCAATGTGAAACCAGGATGATATCCAACTACAATAATACAATATTTCTGCACTTTAACAGTACAGGTGAGAGAAAGAATATAAAGGACTTAAAACTAATTAATCTCTGTTGAGGTTAGGTACACTGCTTAAAGCAATGACAAAATTGTTTCTCTTAGGTAAGCAAACATGACTTAAAGGGGAAAGCTGTTCTAACCTTATCTAAGGTTGTAAACCAATCACAAGTTTTGTTCTCAGTGTACTAGTTATATTCAAACTTGTAAAGGGGAAACATTCTGTAGAAGGAGCTCACTGCCCTCCAGTGGGAGAAGAAGTGATTTCTATTGTGGAGGTACCACTGACCTGGCTTTGGACTAGGGCTATGTTGCACACCTTGATAAAAAACTACTTCATTAACAACATCAGCTAACTCTGGGCACAATAATAGGAGAGTTTCTTATATGACCACTTCCCAGAAGCTGACTGCAATGTTTTTAACTTGGTTATATTTGGAAGAATGCATTAGCTATGTAGGAATATAGAACTGAAAACAAACATATGGCACAATCAGAGTTATCTATTGAAATTTAATTCTGAAAAGTCAGTGAAGTAGCTATTTTACACCTTCTTCTCCGCAAGGTTTCTGAACATATGAGAACAGATTCAAACCAAAAGAAACACCAGAAGCCACAATTATACTATAAACTCTTGCATTAGCAAGAAGTGTGTTAAATAAAACATTGAAAAGCAGAGTGTGCCTCCTGCTGCACAGGCAGAAGAGTCCTGCTATATGGCAAATGTCCCTGATAATCTGCCTAACCTCCACACACACCCATAAAACTTGTACCATTTTCAATTCTAAATAGAGTCTTTCTAACCCCTCTCCTAAGTTATAGGGTATATATGTACTTATAACATGCCAGCAAACCATATGAGGAATTTAGTGCTAAAATGAAAGATTCATGCTCTTTTCGGTCTCAGGTATTTGAGAGAAACTTCTTCCTTGCTGACTGCCTTCAGTGAAATAAAATGCTAGAATCAGAGAAAACCAGAAGGAATTTGGACTAGATGAGAGCTCTATAGCAGCCTGAAAGAAAACAGAGGCTCTCAAGCCATTCTTCAAGTATTAGAATACAAGTGATGTTTCACAGGCAAAAGTCTGCAATGATGTAAAATTCTATTCTATTCTAAACACAATTAACCCTCAGTGTTTAAAAGCTAATGAAAATAATTTGACCTGCAGTTTTATACAGAACAAAATTAACACAGACCATTTATTTATTTATTTATTTATTTTTATTTCTGTTTATTTATTTATATACTTATTTCTTTTTAGAAAGGAGAAATTGCATGTGCAGATATGCTCTGCAGAATTTCTGGACTTTTAGGTGCAAGAATAAGAATTCTACTTGGTAAGATATCTCCAAACTATCTATCAGAATTGTTAACCAAAAAGAAGTAAAACTTGTACAGTTTTGGAGATATACCAACAAGAAAAGGCCTAGACATGAGTGTGTAATTCGTGGATTTGGGGCATGACAATTGCTAAACCTTTTAGTTTTGTTGTGAAAGTGGGCAATACTTCTTCAACTAGCAATAGGATAAAATAATATAAGTAGGCTATTTGATTTCAAAAAACAGGTGGATTTAGGAAATAAACTCATAAGATATAATAAAAATTATCCTCTACCTCAATTTCATTTAAACTATTTTCAAGAAATAACATCACATTTCCTGATGTTTTGTTTTATTTTGCTCTTACCTCATACCTGTTACTTAATGCTGCTATTAGAGTGCTAATTGTGAAGTTCTGAAGCAAACTTGCCCCATGAACAAAGAAATCCCTTTTTTCACCTCTTATCTCTTGCCTTACACAGAGAGAGACACCTGCTGCTAAGTACCAAAAAGGATCATGAAGAAAAATTTGTATATCAAGCCCTGCTCAGAACTGAATGAACATTGGCATTGTTAATAAGAATTGAAAAACACAGTGGAGTCAGGCCACAATAGGGGCAGAAAATATTCAGATTTATATTTCCTATTTTAGGAATTTGATCCTCAGATGAGCTGAGAGAAGGGAAGGGAAGAGAAATAATTTCTTTGAAACTCCATTTACATTTTTCTTGTACATTTTCCCATCTTCAGCAGTCTGAAGGGAGTTATAAACTTGGAAACAGGTAATAAAAAAAGCAGTGAGTTCACTGGCACAGAAGTACCTTCAAGTTCTATGCACTTAACTGTAGTTGTGGTTTTGTCCCTCCCTTTTGTCACACAAATGGGTTTAACTGGGGTTAGTTAATTAGAAGAATTTCATCAAGTTTAGTAGTATGACTAAACATCAAAAAATATTTAGATTATTCCATCACTATTTATGGCCTAAATTTGTGCCAGGAGAGGCTTAAACTAGATAGGAAATATTATTTCACAGAAAGAGTTGTCAAGAATTGGAATAGGCTGCCCAAGGAAGTGGTTAAATAACCGTGCCTAATGGTATTTAAGGCATGTGTAGATATGGCACTTAGGGACGTGGTTTACTGGTAGAATTCACAATGTTAGGTTTATAGTTTTGTGGATGGCACTAAGCTGGGTGGAAGTGTTGATCTGCTGGAGGGTAAGGAGGCTCTGCAAAGGCATCTGAACAGTCTGGACTGCTGGGCAGAGTCAAATGACATGAGGTTTAAAAAGGCCAAGTGCCAGGTACTGCACTTGGGGCACAACAACCCTATGCAGAGCTACAGACTAGGAGAAGTCTGTCTAGAAAGCTGCCAGGAGAAGAGGGACCTGGGGGTGTTGGTTGACAGCCGGCTGAACATGAGCCAACAGTGTGCCCAGGTGGCCAAGAAGGCCTATGGCATCTTGGCTTGTATCAGAAATGGCGTGACCAGCAGGTCCATGGAGGTTATTCTCCCTCTGTACTTGGCACTAGTGAGGCTGCTCCTTGAATCCTGTGTTCAGTTCTGGGCCCCTCACCANATTGGGCACTGGAAGAGGCTGCTGAGGGAGGTGGTTGAGTCACCTTCCCTGGGGGTATTTAAAGGACAGTTGGAGGAGGTGTTGAGCGGCATGATTTAGTGATTGATAGGAATAGTTGGACTTGATGATCCTGGGGGTCTTTTCCACTCTAGTGATTCTATGATTATGTGATCTTAAAAGTCTTTTCCAACATAAACTATTCTGTGAAAGTAGTGACATGGATGATGTCTGGGTTGTTGATATTGTCAGCAAGGCATCTATGTATATCTAGTAGAACTCTTTCTTTGTGGGAGATCTTTTTTTTCCTGCCAAAAGGATATCCAAAAGGATATCTCAGAATAGCTGATATCCACAACTCATCTTTCTTTAAACCACGAAGCTCCTGCTAGAAGCTATTCTAATGCAACAAATTGTTTTATTCAGTGTATAGCAATGACTTTGCACTTAAGATGAAGGGAAATATTATTATGAGATTACTCTGCCTAGCAGTTCTCACACAATCCACTGATCATTTAATTCACTCTGAAATGGGAAACGGTGAGCTATAGAACTGTCAAATAATGTGCTATGGTTGCTGGATTGATGAAGTACCAAATAAGAGGGAAGCTGCCTCTGACTTTTTTCAGGTTTCATTTTCTAATAAGCTCTGACACGTTACACAAGATGTCAGACTCTTCTCTGTGCTGTTTCTCAGAGTCAGTTCCAGCACTTCAGAAGAACTACAAACACAGAAACTGATGTTCAGGAGCAGTAATGGAGTAGATGCAGAGAAGATAGACCATTGCTCAGGTATGTCGGTACTTTATGTTCCAGTCTCAGGATCCCGTGTTAGATGTGTGATGTGGCAGAGGAGAGCACTTATGGGGGTTACATATCTGGTTCATCCTGCTTGGACATTTTCTTCTCTTCCAAGAAAATATCAAAGGAGCATACTAAATTGAATATGCCAACAGAGAAGTCTACCATGATCTTATGAGGCAGGGTAGCTACCTGACCAGGGATTAGGAAGTCTCATGCATGACAAGCACAGCAAAGAAATTGCACTCTTTCAAGAAGTCTGAAGACAGAAACCAGATAGGGAAGCCATTCAGAAGGAAGGCAGCCAGAAGAACCCAAGTAGGCATGGCAAGTGAGTAAGGTTACCTACAAAGACAGCTGCTGCTGAGCCAACCAGTTCAGATTTCCTAGAATTTGACATTCAGTTGGAAGTCACAGCAAGTGTAATCCCAGTATTTTGTTTCATTTTACAGTGACAAAGATCTAGAAGTCTAATGGGCAATGGAAAATGTTATGATGCTTAATTGTCTTGAGTGCTTCATCAAACTGAAGACCAAGTTTACTTGTCTTAAAGAGAAGGCATCAAAGACTATCATCAGAGCTCTGAAGAGAATAGGAATACATAAAGGTAGAAACTCCAAACCGCAGACCTTAACTGCTTACCATATAGACAAACAGTCCAAGTTGATCCATATGCCTTCTTATATATACAACAAACACAAGAGATTGGAGCAGGTAAAGACTGTTGGTTTAAAATAGGATTTCAGATAATTTCTTGGTACTTCTAAAAATTCAGTGTGTAAGTTTTTCCTGATGCCAGGAACCTATGGAAGATTTAGACTGTCATCAGGAGCTGGCAGCTCACTGCACTCTCCTGGAATCTCCAGGAGGTGAGATAAGCATCAGTGCACTGAGACCTCAGAGACTGTATCTTATGCAACTGACTGACAACCAAAGTAAGGTATCTTGGCCACTTTGTACATTTTTTCAAGTCAATGGCCTTCCAAATCAGGAAAATTCTGACAAAATAACTTATTAAATCTACAAAATCCCATCATATAATTCAGAAGTAAATGTAGCTGAACAAGCCACATCACTACTTCCTTTGTTAGGTAGATTTACTTCTCAAAGCTTTCCTCTGGCTGTTAACCTGACAGGACCAATTTATTGCTGACTTGTTAGCCATAAGCAATTAAAGGACTAATTGAGAAGCAGACTGCTACATCAGTATTCTCATTTTATATTTATAGAGGTCAATTACCAAAACTGTACTCTAAGAAACAGTTGCATTGACAGAATCATAACACATGTATATAGTATCACAATATGAATAACTGTAACACAACAGAATTCTGTATGTGTACAGGTCAAGAATATATGTACCAGTGCACCCACTATAGCCAAATGAATCCCCCAAATAATTCATGAATTGTACTTAAATGAAGAAAGGTAGAAATAACTGTTCTGATAATACCCAGATACCAGGAAATCTGTGAGACACAGATCTGCAATAGAAATTGACACAACATAATCATATGGAACCTCTGTTTCATGATAAATTTGTTGCTTAGTCTAAAGGATATTTCTTCATTCCAGTGAGCTTGATTTAGAATAAATAGAATTATTATTATTATTAAACCACTACCCAACTTTTAATAAATTGAAAGGCAAAAGGAAGAAGAATTTTTATCTATGATACTTTAGGTATTAGGAGTTTCATCAAAAACAGTTGCTTGAATTTATAGTAAAACCATTACCCAACAACAAAACGAGACGATGACTATCTTCTCTGATTTTCAAGTACTACTTGGAGAGAGTGATGAAAATCTTAGGAACTTCAGATGTCGAAAGAACATACTGCTGTACTAGACATCTCCAAGTTGGGACAGATCTTTCCCCTTGCCTTAATTATCCACAAGTATTTCCTAATTTCTCTTTATAGAGTCACAGACTTTGTGGTAAAACTGATTTTTGATCATCTGAATTGTGCATTTATTCTAAGACTTCTGAAAGATGGAAGATAGTACCAATGTGCTGTTTGCAAACCCCTATGCATAACAATCATACTACTGCACACAAAGTGTTTTCTTCTCTAATGGAAATACAGCCTGCAACAACTTACCATCTGCTGAACCTTGGTAAAAAGAATACACACTGAACATTTTTTAATATTTTATTGCATCTATCCTAAGCAACATTACTTATTATTAATGAATAACATTAGGTAATGCAAAAACGTGAATAAAGTTTTCTGCATCAAAGACCTCGTGCTTTAGAGCAATAGACAGAAGAGAAATAAAACATCTACAAAAGGGCCACAGGAGGATACAGGGAACTACAGGCCTGTCAGTCTGACCTCAGTGCCAGGGAAAGTCATGGAACAGGTGATCTTGAGTGCTATCATGAAGCACATGCAAGAGAACTGGGTAATCAGGCCCAGTCAACATGGGTTTACAAAAGGCAAGTCCTGCCAAACTAACCTGATCACCTTCTATGACAAAGTGACACAGCTGCTGGATGAGGGAAAAGCTGTGGATGTATCTTCCTGGACTTCAGTATAGCCTTTGACACAGTTTCTCACAGCATTCTGCTACAGAAACTGTCAGCCTCTGGTCTGGACAGGCACACACTCTCCTGGGTGGAGAACTGGTTGGATGGCCGGGCCCAGAGAGTGGTGG